>MU228226.1:575549-599579 GCA_018584345.1 Thuja plicata
CTTGAATAGAAGAGACTCTAATAGCATATACAGGCAATAAGGTTCTTAAGATTTTACTTACCACTGTCTCCTCTTCAAGTGTACCTCCAACACCTCGTATAGCATTGACTACTTCTTTTATTCTTGTTTTGTATTGAGTGATGTTTTCACCTTCTTTCATTCTAAGATCATCAAACTTTCCTCTAAGGCTTTCTGCCTTGGCTCTCAGAACATTTTTATCACCTCCATGTACAAGCTTTAGCTTATCCCACATTGTCTTTGCATTTTTGCAATCTTTGACATCCTCAAATTTAGCATCAGAGAGTGAGGCAGAAAGCTCTATAACCATGCATCTATGTTCATGCTTTACTCTCAATTGATCTACCGTCAAAGGTCCTGTAGGAAACACATATTCAGTATCTAAATATTGAGTAATATCATTGCCAATACCTGATAAGTGAAGTTTTATTCTGCTTTGCCATGAAGAAAAGTTGTCTTTGTTCAACTTGGGCACATCTCGTCTTTTCTTCTTGTGCCCTTTACTTAGGTCTTGAAACCTTCCTTCTAAGCACACAAGCTCTGATACCAATTGTTAGTAACAACTGAGAGGGGGGGGTGAATCAATGGCCTCAAAAAGTTATCCTTTTAAACTTTAATCCATCAATCAATACACCTCAGATTATTAAGTCCCTACAAGACACATGCCTTTGAAATACTTGAAATAATTAACTATCTGTCAGTTTACCTTGTCTGTCCTTATTCTCCTTGATTACCGATAAGTAGTAAAACTTATTTATCAATACTCAGTAAATATGCAGAGTATACCAATCAAAATCTAGAAATGCATATGTGAAATGTAAAAAAATAAAGTAATAAACCATACACACATAACACATGGATTTTAACGTGGAAACCCTGTTAAGAGAAAAACCACTGGGACCGGTACCCTAAATTTTTACTCTTCTGAAGTGAGCCTTGTTAGGAGCCAACCCTGTTAAAGGTTACAAACACATGGTTAAGTGAGACCTTGTTAGAGGATTTTTATACATAGATTGTCACTAAGTATCTGGCATCTATGCTACCATCCTTGAATCAGCCTCCTTCTTAGACTGTCAATAGGCTTTAGGTAAGACCGATGCTACTATCATGAATCAAAATTTTTGGTAATCTGTTAGGATATACCTCAATTATAGAAGATGGTTAAGTTATGCTCTGTTAAGAGACTTGATGCTTCAATGGTTAAACTGAAACACAATAACCTGTTTCTAATGCAACTTTGAATTGCAGATATTCAAATCTATTTACTTACAATACCTCTCTGATCAATGTATCAATTTAGTTCCTTTGTACTTCACACTTTCTACTCTGTGATGATGTGTTTCACCGTTCATCGGTGTCTACAAAATTCTTTAGCTCTCCCTTAGCTTGATTTATCAGGACTGTATGAAGCTTATCCTTCACCAGTTTCTCTTCAACATCTTCTTTCAATTCACTCCCCTGTGTATCTGATTGCTTGCAGAAATAAATTATGCTTGTCTCTTATATAGACATGATATTCCTTGATTCTTGATTCTTGGTGTAAAAAAAAATCCAGCCATTTTGATTTATGGCTTTAACTCCTGATTTATCTCATAGTTATCTTCTTTCCAGTTGTATAAATAAATTGCTTGACTGTAGTCGAATAAAACAAATAAAACAACCAGTTAAGTTTATCCTTAAGCTCTGCCAGCTAGATATTTTGTCATTTTCTAATCTCTCTGTTCTATCAGTCAATTCTGCAGTTCATCACTGGTGACAACTGCCAGTTCCGTTGGTGCAACTTCAGTTTGCTTTGGGATCTCTATCCGTTGGGCATCATTGGATCTTTTTCATCGGGTAACACTGTTTTCAGCTCATCAGGCATCCTATGATTTTGCTTTGTCGGGCAACACTGTCTTTTTCTCATCGGGCATCACTGTGACTTTTTCTCTGTATTTACCGATGGTGTGCACTCTATCGGTGTTGTCTGTTACTTAGTGAATACATGACTTTTATGCATTGTTGAAAGCATAACCTCTGTTCCATTGATTCTCTGAAGTCTTTAGTATTATGTATATGACCATACAGATGATATTAAGTTGACATCAATGACAATACAAACCATTAACTAATTTAATGTCTTACATCATCTTCAACTTAATATTATCAAACATTCAATCAGTTACATGTCATCAGTATATTGTAGGAGTAATGTTGGATAAAATTTTGAATCAACTCCTCAAAAGATTTTACCTTAGGTGTGATTTTGGAGAACCACTCCATAGCATTTTCGCCTGGGCTTCCCAGAAATAGCCTCATTAGGTATGTAGGTTCATGCATGTACTGTATACTTAAGGCACAAAACTCTCTCACATGGTCATGTGGATCAGTCTCTCCCATATACTTGTCATATTTTGGTCTTGCCATGTTGGGAGGAAAGGGAACCATATTGATACTCTTGTCAAAAGGAAATGGACAAATGGAGTCCAAAGAGTATTTTGTCTTTGGTTTAGCCTTCTCTCGTTTGAGAGTTGCAAGTTCCACTTGCATTAAGGTCATTTGTCTGGTGAGATTAAAGATAGGGGTTGATATCTCCCTTTTCCTTTAGTTTTTCAACATCATAATCTTTAGGTAATTTTACTCTAATGGATGCTAGATGAATAAAGTATTTCTCTTTGTCTTCACCAATTATCTTTTCCAATGTTCTTTGGAATTTCCTACTTTGTTTAAGTCTATTGTACTCTTCTTCGGGAATGTCTTCATCACTTTCTGACTCAAACAAAGGGTGCAAGATGTTGACGTCTTCCTCATTATTGATATTGTCTTGATCTCGCTGGTTTTTCTCATGGTTGTATTCTTCGAAGGCATTAGCCCATTCATTTCTATCAGCATCCATTGCTAGCGAGTTTGTGTCAAATAGAGGTGGTGGTACCCTAAATTTTGATAATTTAGAAGTCCCAATCCATTATTAAGAAGCATGTTTCTCCATAAAAAAAAATATCAAAGGAAGGAAGATTTATGACACAAATAAATAGAACTAACTAATCGAAGCCTTCAGAAAATGCTGGAATTTAGACCTGGTACAAAGATGATTTTTCTAGAGGGTAAAGATGGTCGAATTTTAAAAATCTAAAAAAGACCCAGTTCGGGAAATCAAATTTCCTATCTCCAGTAGAAATATTAGCTTTTCATGTGGTGTTTTATATTTTTTACCAAAGCCAAATCCGAAAGTTAGGTAGTTATTTTTTAGTTAGTTTATTATTTTTTCAAAATAATTTGTAATAAGAGTTGTGTCTTTTCACCCTAAAAAGGTGTGAAAGCCACTCAAAAACATATATATACATAATGTAAAATGTAAAGAGAGGGAATTCAAGATGATAGAATTTCACATATTTGGATAGTTTTTAATCAACAAGTATAACATGGACCTGGATGTACTATTTTTTAAAAATTAATAAAGATAAGTCTTTTTTCTTTCACATGTGTAATAGTTTCATTATCATTTTACAATTAGTCCCTTGGATAAACCAATAGAGCTTCTTCAAAGTGATTGTTTGATGTGCATGCTTCCTTATTTGATTCATAATCTATATTTTCAATTAGTTTTCTCATTTTGCATTTTTAAATTCTATTGATTGAGGCATTAGTCAATTGGTCTGTCATCTGAGAAGTATTACCCTTTTGAAATATCACTGAATTTGTTTTAGGTTGCATGTACATTCCATAACACCTTTGAAGTGATAAGTTTTCTTGTAAAATTGTCTCTGAGGTTGAACATAAGATTGGAATGATCTTGACTCTATTGCCCAGGGTAGAATAAGGCACTAGTCTAATCATTATTTGGATTATAGTTATTCATTTCATTGTTTATAGTTTTGTGATATCTTATCTATTTGTTCATTTCAAATTACAAACACATTTACTAAACATTCTTTCAATTACTTAAATCATTTCAGTTTACAGTTCATGATATATTGCTTTTAGTTAGATTTCTTTCAAGTGCCTTGTCATACATGAGAGAGAAGGTTGAAGTGTTACTTATTTGCTATAAAAAGCCTTGTAACTTAAAGGATAAGTCAAGGTATAGGCGTACCAGCCTTGGTTTTGTAGAGCCAGAATTGTAGAAGTTGCAACCTTGCCTTGGTTATAACTTGTTAGTTGGCCAAATCACTTGGGTTTCCAAGCATTGGATTGGCAAGTCCATAGGAAATTCAATCTGTTGATTTGAGCACCAACAAGAGGATTGCAAGATGTTTCTACTTTTTGAAAATGTAGCAATTTAGGAGGTACTTCTAATTTTTCAGCAAGATACTTGTTACGTCTTGTGTTAACCATGAAGTTGTATCTCAACTATGTCCAAATTTTCCCAATAGTGTCAAGTGAGGTCTCAAATCATTCAAGTAAGTGTGTCCAAATTGTGAAAGTTTGTTTGTGTTTGGTGAAAGTGGATGACTCCAGTGTCAAAGGGTTAGAATTCCTTGATAGTGAACTGGGAATCAAGTTCTTTTTGAGAGTGAATAGACCACACATTTTGAGACAGATTGTAAGAATTCAAAATGACATGCAAGGTAGACCTGAAAAAGTTTTTGAAATAGAAAAAGAGAGACCAGAAAATGCAATAGGGTCAGACTAATGAGCCAAAAGGGTATCCAAACAAAGTGATTTTATCTGAGAGGAAACTATGCAAATGCCCACTGTCCTAGATGCGACACTTTGAATGCAAGCTTTTGCAAAATGAGATGCGAGCCTAAGTATCCTGCATGTGAACTTTCTCCCTAAAAGTGACACAAGATTGACTAGATGCGAGCTTGCATACTGCATGCAAGCTTGCACAACTAGATACGAGCTAGGATAGACCAAAAATGACTCTCTAATGTTTTGTCAATTTTTTGTCTGATTTGTCTTGAAGTTTGTGCAAATTTGTCTAATAGTAGGTTATTTTTGAATCTTTCTAGTGAGTGAAAAAGATAGTATGTAACCAGAGAATTGAATTTTGTTTCTTGTTTAAATGATTTATCTTGTTAATGAGCTTTCAAACACATCAAACATTTATGCATTGTTAGGGGTGAACAAAACACATCCTTACGCCCTATTTTCTAAGTAGAGGATGAAAATCCTTGCTCGTAGACTTAGGTACACACTAAAATGCTAATCAGAATATGACCATCACCAAGCACGCAATGGCTCCGATCATGATGCCATATTAGCCAACTCCAAAGGCAAGTAAGGGCATGAAATGATGAGTATCTTGCGGCAATTACATTTTTCCTTGCACAAAGACTATCACCCTTTCGGGGATGAATCAAATATTTTGACTATAAGTTTTGTTGTTTATGATGGGGCAATCCGTTCAAAACTGTCTCCCATAGAATTACACAAGGAAAAATTGAGGCGTATATCCCTATGACTACTCAAATATGTGTAGTCTCACAAGAAACATTCAAGTGGCTCTGCTCTACACATACCCAATCATGTTCAAGGAATGATGTAGAAATTCCAAGAACAAAACCGATTTCATCTTTTGAGGCTTTGGCCTACAAGGAAGCAATTATTTATATTGAGTTGGAAGGGTTGGCGTAAAACTTTTCCTTTCTTGGGTCATTCTCAGGAGATTTTTCCCTCAACCAACAGGCCCGCTAATGTTTAATAAGTGTACAAAGGATTGGCGAGCTTAGGATTTCAAGATTTTTGATTCTTTGAAAGAAGAAGAGCATACTCTCCTAGTACATGCCATTTTCTCCCAAAAGCACTTAAATTACTTGTTCATTCCCTCAAACCACTTCACTCACACCTCAATCCGCCATATCGAGTTTTTGATTCCCCCAGTTGGAAGGAAGAGAAAATCCTCTAGTGAGAAAATCCTAGAGCAAGTTTAAGCTTGATTTAAATATTCCTAAGTTAATGAAAACATAAGTATTTGAAAGCAAAGTTTGTTTGTCCAATTTCCCCAAAGTTTGGTGATTTTTTTGTTCAATTTCTATCCAAA
This sequence comes from Thuja plicata, assembly GCA_018584345.1. Classification (NCBI taxonomy): domain Eukaryota; kingdom Viridiplantae; phylum Streptophyta; class Pinopsida; order Cupressales; family Cupressaceae; genus Thuja; species Thuja plicata. The sequence continues at coordinate 581,533 of MU228226.1, forward strand.
TTTAGACAATGAGTTTCTCTTTTTCCCACAATATTTAGTACTTTGCATTGTTCAATTACTTATCCAAAGGGAAATTTAAACTGTGAATCTTGTTCAATTAATCCCACAAAGTTTAAATGATTTTCTTGTCCTATTACTTTGCCAAAAATGAATTAAATGATGAGTTTGTTTGCCTTGTTCGATTACTCGAAATTCCTCTCAAATTTTAAACCAACTTTGATTTTCTAATTTTCCTTGAAGGAAAAGAGCATACTAATCTAATTAATTTAACAAAAGATTTAGAAAATGTGTCTTAATTTCAATGCCTTGAACAAATAAAATTAAATCAAGTTATCAAACTACCTGCAAACCATAAGTTAGTGATTTCTCTCCAACTCTTTTAGCAAAAGAGCCTCTAACAACTATCTGCAAATTAAAGTTAGGCTATTTAAAAGAAAGCAACATAAAATACGCAAAGGTTAATAGTTAAATTTTTCAAGTTTTCAACCTTAAAAACTAAATGCGATCGTATCCTTTTAATTACGACTGAATTTCCCAAAAATGATCCAAAATTAGCTAGATGCGATATGATCCAAAATTAACTAGATGTGATCAAATACACCGAAAGTGATACAATGCATACTAGATGCGAGCCTTTACGAAAAACAATGCAGGATATCCAGGATGCGAAATCTGATATTCGGGGTGCGATCCAAGATTCTACGATGCGATCCTGTATCCTAGCTGCGAGCCTCGGCGACAAAAAATGACTTTGCTCCTGAAACCTGGGAAGAGAAATTAGTAGAAAATGAATTGAAAGTGAGGTAAAATCTGAGATTTGGCCTCACGGTGGGTGCCAAAAATGTGTGTTATTTTTTGGTTCTTGCAGCTGCAACACAACACTTCAATAATTCATTGTATTAGTGAAAAACAAGGGTTAGCAAGCATATCAATCACTAAAATCAACCTATTGCTTCCTATCTAGGAGGAGTGTGAAAATTTCTATAATTTCCCTTAGATTATGCATTTGTCAATGACATATACAATCTAGAATGAAAGATTTAAATGGAACTTAATCTACATGTTCAAGAAATATGCATTCTAAGCTCTAAAAATAAAGATTATAACAATGCATGATAACAAAGATAATAATGCAACATAGATTTCTAATAATATCAACAACATAACAATGCTTTCAACAATCCAAAATTAGGGGCCCATTAAGCTTAAAACACATTCTATTTATAGAAGAAATTAGGAGTGAGAGGAGAGATAAGGCCATTAAATGCATGTGTAAGGGCCTTAATGAGGGATAGCATTTATGAGGCATGGTGAGGGTATAAGCATTAGTGATGCATTTATGAGAGCAATAATGAAGCATGGTGAGGGGAGTAAGTCCAAGCTTGAGAAAGTGGACTTTGAGGGAATGGGAGCTTGAGAAATTGGACTTTTTAGAATGAGTTGAATTCGTAATCAAAAGTTTAGGAATGTGACATCATTAGGAAGTGGGTTAAGATAGGATTAAGATTAGAATTAGGTTTAGCATGGGTGAAGAGGTTGGGATTAGTTAGAACCCAGAGTTAAGGTGGTTGAGACGGGTTAGGTTAGGGGTTAAAGGAAATATTAATGAAATGAATTATATAAATAATATATTCATTCAATAATAGGGAAAATTAATTATTTAAACTTTTGGTTTCTTTTGATAATTAATTAGGACTATAGCCAAATAATTTAAATTAATTAGGCTAGGGGATTGGCTTTTTGCAAGTGATGAGGTGTAATTAGGATTTTATTTAATTCCTTTTAATTAATTAACTTAGCCATTTTTTTTAATCTATTTTGATAAAATTGAATTGATTTGATTGGATTGGCGAAGGCAATTAATGTAATTTAGTGATTAAATCACTTAGGAGATTAAATTTGATTTAAACGAATTATGCCAATAAATTGAAGAATTGTCTTGACATAATTGGGGGTATGATCACACTTAGGGAAAAAAGGGTCTATGGTCAGAGCAGAACAAATTAGGGTGGTTACATTTGCCCCTCTTTGAATAGATGTGCAAGCAACGCATTGATTCAAAGAAATTTTTTGATGTTGACTTCAGAAAGTTTGAGAATTTTGCCCTTGATAGAACAAAATGCCTGATGAGATCAATCTCGCACTTGATTGAACTAAACTGATAGAATTGACTTTAAACTTGATCAAACAAAGGTCAATAATCAAAGATCTTAAAGATACCAATTCTGAGCTTGGTTGTCATCCAAAAATTGATAATACCAGATTCAAATTTTGATCGAATGAAGGTTAGTACAAAGCTGCCAGTAGCTTTAATAAGAATCTAGGCAAAAGTAGACATAGGATATCCAGCTTGTGAGAACCGAAGCCTTCAATCCAACAGTCCCGACTTAGTCAAGGAACTGTCATGCCTTTATTTATTTTTATAACGAAGTCATTTTAATGTTGTTTCGAGCAAGAATTTGATTGATTTCAACAACACAATGTATGTGTGCACTCAGTTAAGAGATTTACAATATGATTGTTAAGTCCACCTTCTTGAAGGATTTTTTTTGTTTGCTACAATTATTAGAGAGTAGAAAAAAATATAGATGACCTGATAGCTTGCAATCTTGAATTGTTGATTACAGATCCATTAAGTTCACAAAAATGTATATCATCTATTGTGATGGATAATACCTTTGTTCTACTCGGTAGCCTTGAATGTAGTTCTTCATAACTGAATTATTCTTTAACTATCCTTCTGCATGAAATTCTCTATCTGATCCATAGATGTCCTTTATCGGCTACAATCATCATGTTCTTGATTGATCATTACATCTATATATAAATTTTTTGACCTAATTAGGTTTCACGCTTTTCTTGAATAAATCTAATGATCAAAGGTTTATAACTTGACCTTGATCTCCTAGTTTGCATGAATACAATTAGTTAACTAATTGTATCCAATATTACGTTGTTCTTGATCCATAAAAAAATAATTATCCAGCTAAGCATAAATTTGTTTTAAAGATTAAGGTGTTTTAGTTGATGTGTAGTTTGATATCCGCTTTTCTCAGGAATAAAATTTTCTCTCAGTAGACTGGTGTTCGGTGATGTCTCTGTAGACTGTGCTTGGTGATGTCTCTATAAAATGTGCTCGGTGAAGTCTCTGTAGACTATGCTTGGTGAAGTATTTGTAGACTAGTGCTCAGTTATCACTGTGCCCGGTGTTCAAAATATTTCGGTGACCACTGCACTTAACCATTCCGGTGACCACTGTGTTTGACCATTTTGGTGACCACTATGTTTGGTGAAAGATGTCACTCGGTGATCATGTGAGTGATGGTCCAAATTTTTTTCTTATTATACTAATGATAACTTCTGATCCTTTAAGGATTATCAAAATAAACGTTGATAAAATATCTATAAAAATGCTATCTATCAAAACGTTGATAAAATATCTATCAAAAACTACCAAAAATGCTACCAAAGGTTTGGCGCCAAGGTTAGAGTGTTGCGTTAGGGAGGAGGAGTGATGCGTTGGAGATGATGGATTGAATATTTAAGTTAAAAAATAATTTTTTGATAATATAAATAACATTCAAACTTTCTGTGACTGAATTAATAAAAAAATAGTAATCCTGAATCAAGATTATTCCAACCAATTGTTATTGGAGATGCTATGATTTAATGACAATGAATGAAGGGAGAATTATAAGTATGATGATTAGCAAGGAGGAAGAAAATGAAGAAATATATGAATTGATAAAAAATAGAATCTAATCGTTAGTAACAATATAATTTGAACGTTAGGAGAGAACAGTGTAACACAAATAAAGATTTGAAAAATATGAACAATATATAGAGATATCATGGATAAAAAGAGATATAAACTTTTGATCTTGCAAATCAACACTAGATTAACACAAACAAAGATAAAAATGTCTGAGAGAATACAAACAGAGATATCCTGTAGAAAAAAATTTAAATTTAGATTATAATGAAACCTGTAGATAAAGCTGTGAGATATAACAGATTTAGCAAAGCAATAATGCTAAAAATTAATAAAAAAATAGTAGTTAGATCTAAATATTCAATTTTTGACAATGAAAAATTAGAATATATTGAACAAAATATAAACCTACAAATAAGAAAGTTAGATAAATGAACAAAAATGCATGAAATAGAAAACCCTCGCGGTTGCCCGACAAAGGCTGAGGTTAGATCTTAAAAATTTGAAATAAAGATAAATAAACTTAGAGCTGGCGGCAAGCCATCCAGAACTAGTTATAAAACTAGATGTTAGATATGCTAAAAAATAGAAAAAACATGCAAACAAGAAATAGATCAATCAACAAAAAATGTTTTCTCCTTCTCAATCAAGATATCCTTCAACGGTACCTTCATGCAACACTCAAAACAAGGATTTATCTAGCTTTGATACCATGTTAGAAAATACAAAAAATGAAAATAAATCAAGGAAAGAATCCAAGAGAGTGAAGTAAGGAAATATTTTAGCATAAACTCAAAGAATGAGAGACAACTTCAATATCAAAACCCAAAACCTTCAAGATGCTCCAAGATCAACACAATGAGACAATGTTTTTGAAAGGGGAAAACTATGAAAAACCACTTGTGTATATAATATGAATGAGGCAAGAAGCCTAGAGAAAAAGAAATAATTTGAGCAATAAGCTCATTACAACAATGAGAGAGCAAGAATGAGAATGAGAGAAGAAATGAGAAAAGATCACCTAAAGTGTGTTGAATAAGCATCTCTTAAATAGAGATGAGTGATGGATTTTTCATGTAACTGCCATATTCTATGGATGTCACATTCTCGTTAAGTGTGTGCCGAGTGTGATAATCCTCTTAAGGAGGAATATCCAATTTCCTTATTAAAGGAATTACTAAAAAGTGACATGTCCTCCCACTTGGACTAGAGGACAAAATACAATTTAGGATACCTTGAGTTATCCTTATTTAAATAATACACCAATGAAATATTATTAATCTTAACATAATTTTTTCATCCATATCACTCAATTTAGATTCTACGAACCCCTTGTTCATGAAAATATTTGTAAAGTCTCATTATTCTAGGTTTTCAATTTATTTTTAATATAATTTAGTCTCTTCATAAAGCAAAAGATGATAATTCCTTTAAAAAAATACTTTCCTTCCACCACTCTTCCAAATTACTTATGAGTTAATTATCTCTCCACCACATAGGCACAAACTTAAAATAGCCATAATTACTAGGTTTATCATTACTACCAACCTCCAATAACATCGGGTAATGGTCAAAATGTAAAATAGGTAATATGGAAGAGATGAGGGAAAAATTACTTACCACTCAACTTTTCCCTATAAAATAGTAATCTAATTTTTAAGATATATTAGTGAATCCAATCAATCTATTTGTCTATGTAAACTGCCCATTTTTAGGAACAACGTTTGTGAGTCCACTTGTCTCCACAAAATATCTAAAGTCTGACACCACTCTATTGACCTTGGAAATTCCATTGTTCTTCTCCCTCAGATTTAAGACCACATTAAAATCCCCTCCAAGAATATAATAATTACTCTCCAACTTATCAATATTTTCTTTTAGAGTTTCCCATAAAGCACCTTTATCTTCTGTATGTGTTGATCCATAAATATTAAAAATATAAAAATTTAAATTTGAAGAATGGTATCTAACATTACACAACAACCAATTTTTATCTAAATTGACCATTGAAACTTTGAATACATTTGGATTCCATAAGACCTCAATTCCTCCAGATTGTCCACAAGCATCATGAAAACACCCTTCCCATCTTCAGAAAAAATTTAAAAAAATCTTACCACCTCTTCATTGGCCCACAAGGGGGGATCTATCTTCCTTGGTCATTTAAAAAAAAAAGTTAGACTAATTAAACCTTAATCTTCCACTTCATCTTCTCTCTTTTGATGATTTGATTTCCTTTACCTTGTCTTTTTTTAAGAAGTTTTGTTGTAGATTGACTAATAATATGATGATAATAAAATAAATATATTCCCATCTCCTTAATTTCCTTCTCCATGGTGGATTCCATATTTTCCACCCTTGTCTACAGAAGGTTGGGTTGGGGTTCCTTGTATGTTGATATTTTTCATGAATGACCTCCAATGTACTCAATTCCCTTTAGTAGATTCCCCAACATACAAATATCCTTCGTATGGTTTTCCTTTTTTCCATTGTCCACTTTCTTATTCCCCAAACCAACTATATTGTCTTCCAGTTCTTATATTTTCTTTGGAAGAGAACTCAAACTCTCTCCCTTTGTCAACGATTCCTTAAAAAATTCTTGCTTCTCATTGGAAACTATAAATTAATTAGCAACCAATTTTTCCTTTTCCGTACTGGGGATTCAAATTTCATTTCTTTGAGCTCCATTTATCTTCCTTTCTCAACCTAGTCTACAATCAAATTACCTATGATCCCTTCTACAACACCGAAGATATGAAACCAAAGGCAATAATTATTTTCTTGGACTCTACATTAGTTTATTGAATCTAGTATTTTTTGTGTACATAATCTTATCTACTTTGGAATTTGGTTAATAACAATAATTTTTATTCTTAGATAAAACTAAGAGTCTCAATTATTCAATGTATATATCAATAATGGAACCTAACGATCTTCTAATTTTCTCTAGGCACTCTTCTAACCAATATTTTATTGGTAGATTATATAACCTAATCCATTTTGTAGATTCATAGGGATTAAATACCATAGGATTGGAATTAGGGAACAATTTTTGCATATATAGAGGATATTCTTGATTCATCCATACCTCCTTGCAACATTTTTTCCCTCTACTTATCAACAAAAATTACTATAAAAGTATAAAATTTATTATGAACTCCATCCTCCATGAATCTTTGATCCAATTTCTAATTATTTCTTTATCTTTATTTGGCCTTGTAGATGTGAAAATAACTACCAGATCTTTCTTTAAATCTTTTTCCACTAAAACTTCAACTAAAAGATTAATTGTTTGCATTCCCAAATTATCTTTCGTACATAAATCCTCCTTTTCAAGTCTAGATCATTCTTTTGCATCTCCTCCCCCATTATGTCTTCTCTACAACTTCTCAATAATCCTTTTCAAAACAATTGTATTTATTAATATTATATTTATTTAACGAATTGTATTTATACAAAAATGAGAAAATAAAATCCATGCACTAAACTTGAAGTTATAAATACACAAAAATGAAAGAAATAGAATAAAAGTTACTATATAAATAACATTCTATGTAACTTCATTTTTCAACATTTTATCAATAACTAGATTACAGTATGTATTTCATTAAAAAATATATTATAATATTCTTTTGAAAAAATTCTCATTAAATTTAAACTTAAAATACACTAAAAAAGACACATTTTATTAGGTTACATTATTTTAAAATTCAATACATAAATATAGGCACATGTGAGGTTGAAAGTTTTAGAATTTTTAAGCTCTCTATATTTATTGAAGTTTCATGTGATGTAATTGAGGATGTTGTGCAAAAGAATATTATGGATTTTATATAGTTAACGTAGCTATTCATATGATCTGTATGGTGTGTTCATGATTTTTCTGAGTATTATTTTATTTATTTCCTTCTATTAATCTTCTTGGGGTTTACTCAAGGGGGCCCACTTGAGGTATATTTCCCTTATTTAGTTTCATATTAGATAGGAATCATTTAGTATAGTTCACAATTATTCTCAAAATTTATTTTATTATGACTGTTAAATTGAGTGGTAATAGTGAATAAGTAGCAGAGTGAGTTTAGTTTAGCATTAACATTAAGATTTTCTTTTACCTATTATTCTTTACTTTATTAGAGTAGATTTTCTTGTCATCTCCATATCAGTAGAAGGTGTTAAATTAGGATTTAATTTTGTTGAAAGTATCAATAGTAATTTTTTTATTGAACTTTCTTTCTCCAGGTATAAATTAATTTAAGTAATATCATGATGCATATATTATGTCAGTCCATTTACAACTCACAACCTTGAATTGATAATTAAACATAGTTCATATTCAAGAAGGGTCACTCGGGTATACAATTTACTCTTGGTTCTATAGCTAGAAAGCTATTAATCACAATTGGATATAGCAACTCTATATTTTTGGTGCCATTGTCGGGGATGGCACTAAATCATGAACATTACTTGAGTTTCTTGATAGTTATTAAGTTTTCTTAAGTACTAGTTTTTCTTTTTAGTAAATAGAATTAGAAGACATTGAAAAATTAGAAAATTAGGGTTAGTCAACTTGATGTAAATAGTTAAACATCTTATCAACCTTATGTCAAAAAGTTGTAAGAATAGAATTTGTAGGAAATTGAATATAGTTTCTAAACTACTAGCCCTTTTCTAAAAAAAAATTGAACTAATTTAAAAAATTTAGATTTCAATGTAGTAGTACAAAAATTTAAAGAAAAAGATAAAAAGTACGTGTATGTCTGACCACCTTAATCACAATCAAATGATGATATATTTTCAAGAGATTGTAGATATAAGTAGTAGACTATGTGACACATATTTTTGTGTAATTTTTTACCAAATAAATAATTAATTATGAATTTTCTGCTACAACTTATTCAGAATAAAAAAACTCCTGTGTCTGACCACCTTAACTAATTCTAAACTTTACAAAATTGAAAACTTTTTTTTTCTTATAGTAGGCGAAGCATAGAATGTGACACATGTTTCAGATTTCAAAAAGGTTAAACCGTTTGAAAGTTATAGTTGTTTTTCAATCAATGTCTCAATTAGGACTTTAGAGGTAACTCAATTAGAAAATACTTAATAATTACTTACTGAACTCAAAATTTGACAATAATTATATTGATGAAAATTGATAATGTCATTAATAAACCCTTTTTGTTTCATCAATTTTGGGTAAGAAAATGGTCGTCAGCTACATGGTCGAAGTCTGGAGATCAGAGGAAATATGGTGAACACGTCTTTTGGGTTGATCATCCACCCAAAACCCAAGGCAAATACCAAGGCTAATCGTATATCTAAAAAAATATTGCATAGCCGATAATATCGGATATCTGATAATTTTGCATATCCGATATTATGGGATATGCGATATGTCCCACCCAATTTCAACATTTTAATTTCAATGCTATTTTCATTTTTAATTTTAGTTTTTTAGATTATATATTATAGATTTCATTTTTTATAATATTAATATTATATATTTATATTAGATTATAATAGAATTAGTATTAATAAATTAGTATTATATAGTTCTTTATATTAGTATTGTATAATAGTAGTATTATATTATATTAATATTAGTATGATATTTAGTAATATTAGTATTAATATTATTATTATTTATATTAGTATTATATTATATTATATTATATTATATACATTAGTATTGTATTAAATATAAATTATTATTGTTTATATTACTATTGTATAATAGTATAATATTTATTAATATTTATATTATAACAATAATACCTAGGAGAGCTCTCTCTCTAGAGAGAGAGAGAGAATTATAACATAATATTATAATATTAGTATTATATAAAAATATAATATTAATATTAATATTAAAAAAACATAATATATAATATTAATATTATAGAAATGAAATTTATAATAGTAATTAAAAAGTAAAATAAATATTCAAAATAGCATGAAAATGGAAAAGTTCAAATTTACAAATGTTAAGAAAAGCAAAATTTGAGCTGGAGATTTCGGATATCCGATTTGTTTTACTGGCATCCAAAAGAAAAAAAATGATTCTCCGGGTCCCTCAATCCGAGAACCACATTTTTGCAGAGAATTTCATGGGATTGCAACTGTGGAAGGCAAAAAAACTACTTTTTCACCCTTTTTGTTGGAATTTCTCTATTATCAAAGGTTTTGCATTACGTTTTTGGTCTCACCATGGGGAGTAGTAGTCTTTGAAAGCATAAATAGAAGAGGAATCTCACAAATGAAGAGATTGAAGTGTATAGAGAAATGGATAGGGTTGCCCATCGGAACAAGAGACAAGGTATGTTAAATATTAATGAAGATGGAGGAAAAGGCCCACCCTTAAATGCGGTTCAAGTGAAGAAGAACATAAATTTGAAATGATTTATGATAATAATATTGAAAATGAGAATGTATGGATTGAAGATGAAAATGTAGGATTTGCAAATGAACATGTAGATGTTGACAATGGAAGTGTTGACATTGGCAATGACAATCCACTGATTGAATATGAAGGAATTGACAATGATAATGGTGCACAAAAAGCAAATCAATGTTACACATCCAAATTATATGAGAATTGAAGTGCCTTGGGAGGAAGAAAGACGAACTTAAAATTTTAGACCTTCAAGAAAAACAAAATGGTTACTTGAAATTGATGAGAACATAATGAGAAATTTTGATGGCAAGAGATCACAAAGAACCGTTCAGTTGTAGGTTTCAAAAAAAATTGATCAATTTTTTAGCCACAAGACATTGGTCGAGAAATGTCAAATGTTTGTGCAGTTGTTAAAGATGCGGAAGATGAGATGTATACAAGTCAAATTGAAGATTAGTGTGAACAAAAAAAATCAGAGGAATGCTATTATTGTGAGAAATATTTTTAGTACTCTCAATTTGATTGAGAAGACTACTAAGGAAAAAGACATGAGAGCCGTTAGGAGGGTTAATACAACCTCCTTAGTAAGTCATAATTTGAGAAAGGCTTGTTTGATGAGACAAATGTTTGTTGACTTGAACCTAAATCGTAAAAATTTGGTTAGAGAACATGCAAGAAGAGAAAGACTTGATGATCCTCTTCAAAATGATACATGAGCTTATGGTGGGAGACTTCCACATTGTGATAAGAAGCTTACCGATGGTGTGAAGGATCAAATTCAACTATTTTGGCAATCTAACTCAAGAGTGTCACCAAATGTGAAGGATATCTGGAAGTTGAGAATTGGCATTTGAGACTGCACCCCGTATCCCAAACATTATTTGGAGGTGAGTCAAACAATGTTGTTCAAACAAATTTGTGAGACACATCCAACATTGCAAATATAACAAAGAGCTTTTGACGCCTTCAAGCCTTTTTTTTGTGTACCTCTTAAGATTCGAAATACTTGTTTTTGCAAATATCATGTGGAGTTTTCAATGCACCATGAACTATTACAATCCCTTCATTCTACTTTGCATACTAGTGAAATGTTGGAGGAGTTTGGTGCAAGTGCTCTTCCAAAATCATCAAGAGACTTGCTAGATATTTTTTTATGTCCTAGAGATGATGGATGTTTCTTTTTTAGACAAGATTGCTAAATTACAAGTGCTCAGAGTGTGGTGGGTTAGTGAGGTTTGTTTTATGTTTCCATGAGGGCTGCGAACATGATTTTGGAAAGAGAATTGTCCAAAAAAAGATATATGAAACCGTTAAATATACATTAAAAATTGGAGGTGAAGGCTCTAGATGTGAGTTGGTTACAAAATAATGTGATGTAGCTAATTTTATTTCAGATTTCAAGAAGATTTTTTTTACAAATATGCAAGGCATATAGTCACAGGTCTCAGTGGTTGAATCAACAATTAAGGATGTGCAAGGACACTTTCCCAATTGGCACTATTATATCAGTCATTGAACTTGTAGAGAACTATACATTGTAGCTCCAAAATGAGTTGCAAGATCAATATTACAATTCTATTCAACTTGCTATTTTTGTGTACATAACATATAAACATCCCCCTGATAGTACAGAAGATGACCAAAAGATAATTATAGAATACCATTTTTATATGAACGATGATAGATCTCACTATCACTCTCACGAGTATGTCCAACATTTATTTGAGAAATATTTTGATTGGGTGTGGGAAAATGATATTTCTATGGATAAACATCTCATTTGGTCAGATAACTACACAGGTCAATTCAAAAATGCTCATATGTTTAATTGGTTTTGTAGAACGCATGTAGAGAGAGGTGTACCTCATATTTGGAGTTTTTTTAAGCTGGACATGAAAAAGGGAGCATGGTGGAGTAGGTGTATGTGTAAAGAGATCTCTAGTTAAGGAGAAATTGAGGATTTCAGGTGTAGAACTTCTTGATGCTTATTCTATTTTTGTTTGGTATACTTTAGCATTGTCATAGGGGGCTCTTGATTCAACGATGCGCAGATTATTTTGGTTGGTTGAGTTGGGAACAATAGGAGATAGGTTAGATTGTCAGACAATGAAATATTCTTAAAAAATGCATTCATTTTGAAGCTCAGATGCTAGTACATGGACCATTTGGACATGAGAGTTGGCTTGTTATTGTCCAAGGTTTCTTCAATGTGATTGGGATCAGTGCGAGTCAAGTGAGTGGGTCGATACATGGGTCCCACATTATCTAACTCCTTTATCTATCACACTCTCTGTAATAAATGATGACATGGATTGTTCACTTGACTACGACCATCTTTGAGACGTTCTATAGCTAGGACATATTTTTGCATTGGTTGCACCACAGGGGAATGATGAGAGATCGGATTACTAGTTAGCTTGTTGTGTACAAGGAAAGGAGAAACTTGCAAAAATAATGAAAAATGATGATATATTCACATATCCAATAGGTTCACATGTTTTTTAAGGAACATGGTTGCATACATACATGATTATAAATAATGGCATTCCTACATTTGAAGACTACGAGAAGCACTTGTTATAGTAGGCAATGTTAATTTGTTGAAACATCAAGGAAAATCAAAGACAAAAGAACTTTGGACTATTAAAGTACTATTGATCATGAAGCAATATTGAGTATCCTCAAGTAGAGAGATGACCCTTCAGGCACACTTCAATAGGTAAGTGCAACTCACTGCAAGGTTTTCCATATTCATTACGCTTACTTTCAATACATTAATTGTAGTTTTCTTCTTCATTTGTTTGATCAAATAAACTTGGTTTTGTATTTAGATTGTAAGTGCAGTTGGATACATATATGATAGATATAAAAGATTGAGGTGTGCATTTTACTAGCCAATCAAAAATAAGGGTAAACTTCACTATGCATTGGCTACTCATGTTCTTTGGTTTGTTTAGTTACTTTTACATTCATAATCATTTTCTTGACCTATAAACTTCTTGATTTCTCTATTAAATTTTCTTGTACCTTCCGAATGTAGGGATTGGAAGGTAGATTTCATTGAGTACCATTTTTAAAAATTATACACTTTAGGAGTGGAAATGATACACTTATTTTTCATATATAGTTGTGTATCTAATATTTTGAGTAATTATAAAGGAGATGACTTCTGCATTTACAGATGCTAGGGCTTCGACCATCGAGGAGGCAGCATCGTTTGCAAGCCAGGCTGCCCCATAGGATCTGCATGCACCACTGGAAAAGGATTGTGCCAGGGCTCGCGACTGTTCTTCTGGACTTGGGGGCTCTCAGCTAGGGGTGACCCACAGGGAGAAGTGAGCACATGTGCCTGAGTGCCCCAAAGGAAATGCAGAGCCAGAAAACACTAAAAATGATGGGAGGGGGGTGCATGCAAAATTTTGCAAGGGGAGCAGCAGCAGGGATCTGGGGAAGAATAAACCAGTGGGAGATAGGGACTGGTTGGGGCTCAAGTGCCAGGATTGGGTCTGGGCTCCGAGGAAAGACCATGGGCCTCACATGCAGTGTGGGGATGGTGCAAAATGCCCCATAGCCCCAAATACCATGCATGCAACTATCGAGATGAGCTCCGAGGTGGAGGATGAGATAGCCCATAATGTCTCAGTTTTCTCCAATATGGGGGTGATTGGACGCTTCCATGGGCACTGGCCAAGCTTACCAGATCTTCACTCTTGGATTTTGGACAACTGGGAGCCCGTAATTGAGGGGGATATTCAGATCTATCCGATAGAAAAGGGTTTCTTTATTGCTATCCTTGAAAACCCCCAGGACAGAAATAAGGTTCTATGTGAACATTTCTGGTTTTGGGAGGAGAAGTTTTCACTGAGTCTAAAAGCATGGGTCCCTGCTTTTCATCCAGCAACTGAGACTTTTAACATGATACCTTTGTGGGTAAGGCTCCCTAACCTTCCCCTACACCTTTGGTTTGATTAGTTGTTGGAAGAGGTTGGGAATTCATTAGGTGATTTTTTAATGGTTGATTTGGAGTCTTCCAATCTTCTTCACTCTACCTTTTCTTGAATCTTGGTAGAAATGCATGTCTCTATAGGCCTCCCAGAGGCAATTTTGATTAAAACTTCCAAAGGATTATGGACACAACCTTTGGACTATGAGAATGTTCCCTTTAGATGAAGACGGTGCTTCCAAACTGGGCATCTGGCTGCACATTGTAGTAGCGATAAGAGATCCAAGGCGGCATCATGGTGGAAAGATGTCGCTAAACAACACTACACAGTAGATAAGATAGGGCAAGAAAATAGGAGCTTCGCATAGGTGACTGCCATGGTGAAGACTCAGAGGCCCACAGAGACAGTTCAAGGGAAAACCCCATTGGCGGCAAGCACCGAGAAACCTAAGCCAACCGATCATCCATTGGACACTTCTCACAATAATGAGGTAGGGATGGGCACACCAGCTGGCATCAAGAAAATACGGCCGGTGGTGAATAAAGGTTCAGGTCCAGATGTGACTCGGGCAGAGATATCCAGTGAAAAGGGGAGTGGGAGAACCCCAATGGTCACATCCTTAGTTGGGCTGAAAGAGGCTAGTGCTGATAAGGATGGATGGTTTACGGTGAAAGGGAAAAAAGATAGAAAACATAAGAACTTTGAAATGGTTCTTCGCTCCAATTCAAAAGGAGTGGCTGAATGTAAACCATAACTTGTAGGGTACTATTAATTTTGTCTTTTAGTCCCTTATGTTTTAATGGAATCTTGGGGAGGTGATACCCCTACTTGTTATCACCCTTGTATTGGGCCAAGCTTTGCCCTTGCGAATCAATAAAACAACACCTATTACCGATAAAAAAAAATAAAATTTGAGTAATTATGTATCTCAAACTTTTGATAACATTGATATATTTATTCATAATATAGTTGTATCAATTATAGACAATGTATTTGTATGAAAGGCGGTGTGTAAAGTCAAGCTTGAATAATTATGAAATACATGCAAGAATGCAAATATTTGGCTTGGTTAAAAAAATTTATAGTGTGAGATATAAAAAGTCATATGCGAAGATTCAAATTATTGAAGGTGAGTTTAAACCATTTAATTTTTTTAGATAAAATATCTGTGGCTCATAATAGAACAAAATTAAGTACATGAAAATGAAATAATAAATTATCTTATATAATTCTACTTCTCAAGAATATAAGATGTCTTATAAATTCTTGTACAAAAGATTATAAGGATTTTTTTAATGTGTTCAAAGTAGTAAAGTATTTGATTTATATTTTAGTTTGTTTGTGTAAATGTGGGATCAATCATTCACCTATGAATCCCACATAGTATCGAAATAATGTAGTACTAAGTGGTTCAAGTGGGATTACAAGTTTGGTTAACGGTCGTGGGATCTATGACTTAGTAGAGTGGGTATATAGAGTATAATATCATTTGTTGTCTTTGTAATGGAATAGATGGATATATAAAATATTATGTAAGGTGATATTTAATGATATCCAAGAAATGTGGTTCATGGTTTTGCATGCTGGATTCAAGATGTATATGGAAAAGATATATAGAAGGTCGAGAAGTTTCAGATGTTATAAAATGTGCATGCATGGTTTTGAGGGCATGAAACATGTGTTGTGTATGGTAATGGAGTTGGGTTGTCCAGAAGACTTAATTGATTTTTTGGGTTGTTGGGAGGGGTGGCTGAATATTAAAAGTAATTAAATTTTAGTAGACTATTGATTGGCTTAATCATGATTAGTTTCAAAGTTCAAATTTAAAATATACTACTAACAGACATTACAATGGAACTGGTGGAGTACCTGAAGGGTATTACAAGTAAGGGCAGCATTTTTTCCAGTGAGATTAAGACAGACAGAATGAATATGAGGTCCTAAGGAATTGGTAAGGTAAAATTCAAGAGCATCAAGAAATGTTCATCATGGGACAAAACCATCAGCTCCATCAGCTCCGGTTGGCCAGGTAAACGCTAGGGGAGACCTTTTTTCACTTGTGTAGCATAAAAATGTTCTGGCGCATGTTGGACCAAAGTGTCCCTAAGGTGCACTAAGAAAATTTTGGCAGCAATTTTTGGAGAGCGATATCTCAAACCTCGTGAGAGATATCAAAGATTTGTGAAGTGAATAAGGACAGTCTTGGGAAGGTCTATAGGCACATAGCTCAGTTAAGGGATATTCCACTTGGATTCTATTTGGACACATAATCTCGGTTGGTGAAAAATGTTGCATTATTGCTCAATTGAAAATTGCTCAATGGTGCATCTTTCAAACCATTCATCATGGGACCAAACTATCAGCTCCATCAGCTCTAGTTGACAGGGTAAACACTGGTGGAGACCTTATTTGTCTTGCATAGCATCAAGAACATTCAGGTGCATGTCAGATCGAAGTGTTCCCAAGGTGTACTAATCAAAATTGGGCAGAAATATTTGGAGAGTGATATATCAGACCTCATGAGGGATATCAGAGAGCTATGAAGTGCAAAAGGACCATCTTGGGAAGGCATATAAGCATCTAGATTAGTTCTAGGATATTATACTTGGATTCCATTTGGCGATCCGATCTCAGTTGGTGAAAAAATTTACGTTGTTCCTCAGTTGAAAGTTGGCTCAATGGTACAATTTTTAAACTGTTCATTATGGGACCAAACCGTTAGATCCATCAGCTCTAGTTGGCTAGGTAAATGCACTAGTAAATTTTAGCCCTATTTTTTATGATGATTTGTCAAAATTTAGACACCAATTGGTCTACAAAATGACCACTACTGTCGTCGGTCTTTTTTCATCGATATTTTGTCACACTAAACTGTTATCAGTATTTCGACACAGGTAGGGTTGATTTATCGATGGAAGATGCATTGAAATGTTTGGTCCAGCCTGGGCCCTACTTTCCACCGAGGCTACCAACGTCAGTCTAAATGTCGACAAACTCTACTCAATTAAGGTGTCGAGAGTATAGCATCAGCGCCAAAAATCTAATTGTTGTGTGTCAACATTATGACGAATAATGGTTGATTGTGTCATTGATTGTATAGCATCGGCATCAATATGCTAAGTGCCTTGTGTCAAAATTGTGACGAACAATGGTTGATCATGTTGTTGATTGTATAGCATCAATGTTGATATGCTAAGTGCCTTGTGTCAAAATGGCGACGAACAATGGTTGATCATGTCATCGATTGTATAGCATCGACGTCGATATGCTAAATGTCATGTGTCGAAATGGCGATGAACAATGGTTGATCATGTTGTCGATTGTATAGCATCAACATCGATATGCTAAGTGCCTTGTGTCGAAATGGCGATGAACAATGGTTGATCATGTCATCAATTGTATAGCATCGACATTGATATGCTCAGTGCCTTGTGTTGAAATGGTGATGAAAAATGGTTGATCATGTCATCGATTGTATAGCATTAGTGTCGATATGCTAAGTGTTGTGTGTCAAAATTTTGACACCCTGTGCCATTTTAAAAAAAAAAAATTATATATTATCGTATAAAATATGTATGAATATATATATAAAATATGTATGAGACTCTTGATTTTGGGATTAGTATTCACCTTTTGCATTAATTTGAGTGTTGCAGCTGTGGTTAGTCAACCAGTGTCGCAGTAATTAAAACTTCCAAACCATCTATCGATAATGTGTACCTAACATATTTGCCAGCCATAATGGAACTGTTGCCCACTTTGTAAATCAACATTTTGAATGTTAGATACCAGTATGCAATAGTCTATACAAAGACATGATCTCCTTGTGCCTAAGTAATTTTTTAAGTCTTCAATATCTATAATTATTTATGGTATATTGAGAGCATGGGAATCAATGATACATCCATGTTATAAACAAGAAACTCTTTGCAAGGTGACAAGTTGTCTTATCAACCAAATTTATGTTCTATTGAAATTTTTTCAAATTAAAATAATT
>MU228226.1:631812-650790 GCA_018584345.1 Thuja plicata
ACTACCATCCTTGAATTAGCCTCCTTCTTAGACTGTCAATAGGCTTTAGGTAAGACCGGTGCTACTATCATGAGTCAACCTTCTGGTAATCTGTTAGGATATACCTCAATTACAAAAGACTATTAAGAACTGCTCTGTTAAGAGACTTATTGCTTCAATGGTTAAACTGAAACAAAATGACTTGTTCCTAATGCAACTGAATTATAGATTTTCAGATCTATTTACTTACAATATCTCTCTGATCAATGTAACACTTCAATTCCTTTGTACTTAACTCTTTCTGCTCTATGATGTTGTGCTTCTCTACTCGTTGGTGTCTGCAGAATTCTTTAGCTCTTCCTCAGCTTGATTAATGAGGACTGCATGAAGTTAATCCTTCATCAGTTTCTCTTCAACATCTTCTTTTAGTTCACTCCCCCGTGTATCTGATTTCTTATTGACCACACTTAGAATGAATTATGCTTGTCTCTTAAATAGACATGATTTTCCTTAATTCTAGGTTCTTGATTCTTGATTCTTGATTCTTGGTGTGAAAAAAATTCCAGCCAAATTGATTTATGGCTTTAACTCCTGATTTATCTTGTAGTTATCTTCTTGCCAACTGTACAAATCACTTACTTAACTGTGGTTGAATAAAAAAAATAAAACAACCAGTTAAGTCTATCCTTTAGCTCTGCCAGCTAGATATTTTGTCATTTTATGATCTCTCTATTTCGTCCATCAATTCTGTAGTTCGTCATCGGTTACAACTGCCAGTTCTATCGGTGTCGCTTCAGTTAGCTTTGGGATCTTCGTCCATTAGGCATCATTGGATCTTGCTCATTGGGAAACACTTTTTTTAGCTCATTGGGCATCATGTAATTCTACTTCATCGGGCAACACTATCTTCTGCTCGTCGGGCATCACTGTGACTTTTATCTCTGTCTTTACCGATGGTGTGCACTCTGCCGGTGTAGTCTATCACTTAGTGAATACTAGAATTTTATGCATTGTTGAAAGCATAACCTTTATTCCTTTGGTTCTCTGAAGTATTTGGCATGACCATACAGATGATATCAAGTTGACATCAATGACAATACAAACCATTAACTGATTTAATGTCTTGCATCATCTTTAACTTAATATAGTCAATCATTTAATCAGTTACATATCATCACAAGAAAAACAAGGAAGACATGCCTCACTGCTTGCAAAAAACTAAACTTGCCGATTTTTTACTTTTAAACTTTCTACAAGCTAAAAATTTGAGTCCATGTTCCACTTTACATGGATCTTGGAGTTCAAAGTTGCATTTCTCATGATAATTAGAATTTAGCCTTGGAGTGAGATTTTCCAAGGTGTTGAATGCTTCTTGCACTCTAAAGTCGGAGTTGCATATTGTTATTTCCCTCCAAAGTCCAAGGTGAAATAATACCAAAGTCAAAGATGGCCTGATATTTTCATGTTTTGCAGAATGTTAATCATCAAGTCTAAAATGCACAATGTAGATTAGACTTCAAGGCCCGGAGTGATCAATTGGCAAGGTGTCACTAAAGAATCATGCACAATTGCTATTAGCCCAAGATGTAAATTTACCTGGTGTAGTTTGTTTTGATTTCTATTGAATCTTGAGGTGCCAAGAGAGAGGCTCAATAGGCAAGTTTCAAGGATTCATGGGTTGGTATGGGAACCCAAAATCTCCACTAAAACTCACTGCTTGAATTGATCGTAATGGTTTGGCTTGTGGTGGTTTAAGTTTCCCACTTTTGTCACCATTTGTTGTGAATTAGTGTGTGCCAAGCATGTCACACATGGTTCGATGACACCTAGTGCACAAAAGAGTGTATTTGACTTGTTCCATGTTAATCTTGAGTCATAAAAAATTTGTTCATCCTATTTTTTAATTATTATTGTCTTGTGTGTAAGCTTGGGGCATTAAAACAACTTGGTATAAACCTTTTCCACAAGAACTTTGAAGTGCACCCTCTCAACCAAACAAATTCCAAAAAGAAAGACACACATTTTGAAATTAGCAATCAGGGGACATGAACTGCAATGAGTTGCAAAGAAAACAACTATGCTTCAATTATATAGAACCTTGAATCTAGCATGTAGACACTTGGAAAAAAAACAAGCCAATTTGATCAAGGTGTGTTCAGATGACGGAGGGGGGGGAGGGGGAATTTGAGTCTTAGAGAAAGGCACAAAGTGTGAAAGAATAAGGTCTCACCAACAAATGTAGTAACTGAAGCTATGCAATCACCTGAAGAGAGAATGCAGCTAGCTATTTTTGTTTTTTTGTTAGGGGAAACAAGGTACTATTCTTTTCAAGTCAAAGGAAGGATTGTGAGCAAAGTTGCATGGACATGGATATGGTATTGGATATGGCCATTTATTAAGACCCCCAATATGAATACGACTGGATACAACATTAATTAAAAACACATACACATATATTTAACACAAATTTCTAAGTTATTAGAGGAGATTTTAATTTATTCAACAACAATATAGACACATAAATGCTGCATAAATAAATATAAGTTAATTTACCACTTTACAATTTGTAAAAAATATTACAATACATGAAAAATAGTAGAGTTGCATTGGAAGATAACCCAAAAGAATGGGTTGCTGAAATAGAAAAACATTTTGTTTGCCTTTCTCATTTGGTGTAGGTTTTGTTTATACCAAAAAAAAAATTGCATGAATGAAGTTTTTTAAGATTAAACTTGGGAAGATTTACATCATACTTTTAAAAAATCAAATCAAATAGTATTCGGCACAGTTGAAGAATGAAGGGTTTTTTGGGAACAAAAGTGTACAATATCTGATGTGTATCCTAGCCGTATCAGATACAGGGATGTGTGCACCCAAGAAGGGATGGAGGAGTTTCTGCCTACTCTGATTGGGAGACAACACATAATGGCACTTGTTGATGCGGGAGCAACCCCTAACTTTATTGATCTGAAAGTGATAGCACATTTCAAATTGAAAATCATTGATTTTACAATGTTTGAAGTGGTGATTGCCAATGGTTTGTTCATTGGCCTGCTAGTAGGTGGCCCAAAAGTGTGGTGTTAGATGAGAATACTATCACCCATGACTTTTATGTCATCCCACTTCACAAAGCTCACATGGTTCTCAGCATCCAATCATCACTTTCATTTGGAGAGTTCATGCAGAACTATCAAATGATGGCACTCATCATTATTAAGAAGGGATAAAAAAATATCATCAAGACTATTACAAATGCATCAATGTAACAAGTTTTAACTCATTCAAATAGAGAGGGTTTTAAGACAAGGAGTGTTTTTTTGGAGACAACATGACCAAAAAAAACTGAAATATAAAGACAGTGATTGGCAATAGAACTATTTTCCCTTTGAAAGTCAATAAAGATTTATATTGACTGGATTGCATATGATCAATTCCAAGTTCAATTTTTCCAATACTACTCACCTGATTATTGGTAAATTATCTATTTCAAACCCGTTGTAGACTTCAAGCGGGCTTGATGAAGAGCATGTAACCCTTATGCTAGTTGTGATTTCACTACCAGGTGCCACAATTCCTATCCTTGTTCTTGGCGCGCACTTATTTGGACAATATGAAGCATTTAATGCTGCTACATATGCCTTTGAACAGTTTTAGATTGTTTGTACACCTTCAACCACCTGAGAATTCATAAACAAAAATAGGAAGTTAAAAAAACCCTAGTTTAGGGAAATGCCTGCAGCTAAGAGGTTTCAAAACAAAATTTAAATGTGGGAAATGCCTCCAGCTAAGTGCCCTTACCTGTTGTGAAAAATCGTAGCACACAAACCTGCCTCCTCCCACCAAAAGCACTTCGGCACATAATCGCAGCAAATGAAAATTGTGTTTAACACTTTTCTTTTTTTTTCTATATAATCCCGTGTTTGTCGATATTTTGACATTTCTTCTTAAACTTAATAGATGTCGATATTTCAACATTTTCGAGAGCATAAACCAAAAAAAAATGGTTTCACAAGCCAAATTGGCCTACCGTCAAAAATTTTGGTCTAAAATATAGGCCTAATGTACTAGTGACGCTAGGGGAGACCTTTTTCCACTCATATAGCATCAAGAATGTTCTGGGGAATGCTAGACCGAAGTGTTCCCAAGGTGCACTAAGAGAAATTGGGCAGCAATTATTGGAGAGTTATATCTCAGACCTCGTGAGAGATATCAGAGATCCATGAAGTGCACAAGGACCATCTTGGGAAGGCCTACAAGCACATAGATAAGTTCTGGGATATTCCATTTGGATTCCATTTGGCGACCCAATCTCAGTTGGGGAAAGAAGTTGCATTGTTTCTCAATGGAAAAAATTTCAAACTACTCATCGTAGGACCAAACCATCAGCTCCATCAGCTCTGGTTGGCTAGGTAAATGCTAGGGAAGACCATTTTTATCTCTTTTAGCATCAATAATGTTCTGACGCATGTCGTACTGAAGTGTTCCAAAGATGCACTAAGTGAAATTGGGCAGCAATTTTTGGAGAGCAATATCTCAGACCTCTTGAGAGATATCAGAGATCCATGAAGTTCAAAAGGACACTCTTGGGAAGGCCTACAAGCACATAGATCAGTTTTGGGATATTCCACTTGGATTCCATTTGGCAACCTGATCTCGTTTACTAAAAAAAGTTGCATTGTTGCTCAGTTAAAAGTTTCTCAATGGTGCAACTTTCAAAGTGTTCATCATGGGACCAAAGCGTCAGTTCCATAAGCTCTATTTGGCTGGGTAAATACTAGGGGAGACATTTTTTTGCTTGCATAGCATCAAGATTGTTCTGACGCATGTTAGACCAAAGTGTTCCCAAGGTGCACTAAGTGAAATTGGGTAGTGATATTTGGAGAGCAATATCTCAAACCTCGTGAGAGATATAAGAGATCTGTGAAGTGCACAAGGACCATCTTGGGAAGGCCTACAAGCATGTAGGTCAGTTCTGGTATATTCTACTTGGATTTCATTTGGAAACCCGATCTCGGTTGGTGAAAAAAGTTGTAACCCGATCTTGGTTGTTGCAAAAATTTTCATTTGTGCATATTTTAAACCATTCATCCTAGGACTAAACCATTTATTCTGTTAGCTCTAATTGGCCAGGTGAACCCCAGTTACAACCCCATTTTCCCCATGAAGATGCAAAGAATGTTAGCAATCACCCCATACTAAAGTGTCCCCAAGGTCGATTACGCCTATTGTCCCAGTTGCGGTTACTGATGTAGACCAACTTGGAACACCAATCAACTCATACGATCCAACTGATCCATCTATCCATCCATCATAGGAAAAAATTAGTAGAGGCAAGAAAAGATCTATAAATTCTATGACTCTCACCTTACTATAGTAACCTCATGACTGTCAGAGGTGTATGAGGTTTAACATCATGAACTCTCCCCCAATCTCAGATTCGACCATCTCATGGTATTTATAATGTTTTATTTTTCATTTCTTAATAGTTTTAGATCCAATTGGGTGACTGTCCTATGACAGCATTGTCTTTCCTTTTGATTAGATGAATGCAATAAGGGATCCATCCACTTTCTGTGGGCTTTGTGGCATGGGTATGGATCTAGGGGTTGTATAATATGTTATTAACATTAAATATGTAGTAGAAAATGGAATTTGGAGGGTGATCACCAACTGAGATGAAGTTGTAGATTTGTGGGTGCATAGAAAGTAAGCCATGACTATAACAGCCAAGGATTGGGCTTCATAAGGTTATGTTTTTATGTTCTAAGTTTTTTTTACATGTCAAGTACATGGTGTAGGATCCAAGATTTTTGTCTAGAAGGGAGTTTTGGCTTGGATTTTAGAAAGCCCTAGTTGTAGACTTTGAAATGGTGAGGGTCTTGTAGTTTGGGTGAATTCAGAGGGTTGTTGGCTAAAAAAATTACATAATCCTTACATTTGAGACATATATAAAGATTTTTTAAAAGAACAAAGTCTGGGAGTAAGTAATTTATATAGTTTCTTTGTAAAGTGAGTCAATTAGGCCTAGGAAGGAAGGTTGGAGCAGCAATATTTGGGGTTGATTATCCAAACAAACCACACCTAAGTTTAATATATGTTAAGAGGGGTGAAAAGGGTATTTGAATCTACCATTACATTTTGGATTATTTTGGGAAGTGGTAAAAAGGTCCAAAAAATAGGGGAAATATGGCTACTAGGTCTACTAGTCCTATTTAGGCTTAAGCACAAAATGGGGTATCAGATCCATTGCAAGGGATTGCGACTAGTTGGAGAAAGTGTGGAATCATTTTGGAAGATTATTCAAGGTGCTAGAGGTAGTGGGTAGGTCTTTTCATTTGTTTTATGCAATTGGATCCTATGGTGCATTTGGGGATTCCTAAGGTCATTTGCTTTATCTTTGCAATCACAGACCTCTTAAAGACCTTAATATTTGTCAAACCAATTGTCTCTACATCATTAAGTATGAAAATTTGGATTCTATTATCCCAGTTGCAATCTATTATTCCATTAGCCTATTACTTTGGTTGGACAAAATATTTTTAGGGTCATTTCTTTGGAAAAGATTATGTCTATTACACATGAAAACACATGACAAAGATATAATATGGAAATGAATATACATACAATCCATGAAAAATATTTAGTATGGAAATAATACATACATACAATTCATGGAAAAGGTATAATATCAAAATGAACATACATACATAAATACAATGCAAGAAAAAGACATAATATGGAAATAATACATACATTCAACACATGACAAAGATATAATATGGAAATGAACATACATACAATGCATGAAAAATGTGTAGTATGGAAATAATACATACATACAATTCATGGAAAAGGTATAATATGAAAATGAACATACATACATAAATACAATACATGACAAAGACATAATATGGAAATAATACATACATACAACACGTGACAAAGATATAATATGGAAATGATACATACATAGAACACATGACAAAGATAAAATAACCTGAAATGAACATGTAGATATGTATATATGAAATTGTTTTGTACAAAATGTGGTACATGCCATCTCAAAATCTTTATGAAATCAACATATCCATATACAATGTGGCATACACCATCTCAAAAAGTGCCATATGGCATCTAAAAATAAGAAACAACTCCATTTTTTCTAGGAAACCCTATTCTGCTGATGGATCGTCAAAATGGAACCTCTTTGAAGTACTCTTTGGCTCTGATGGAACCCCAAGTTAGATTACTTAATTTATATGGTTTCTACAAATCAAAAATAAAAATTCAAAATCATAGTAAACAATAATAAATAAACAAATTTTAAAATTGAACTCTCAAGTACCTCGCCTCTCTTTCTCCTCATGCGGCCAGGAGTCCTACCATATGTCCTTGGTAGTGAAGAGACAATGCCACTAATATCGACTCCGACCTATATATGTTTTTGAAAATGAGATTGATCTATGAGTTATACTATTTAATTTTAAATCCTTGGTAGCGGATATATGTTTACAAAATAATTGAATTAACATTAAAACTTACCTATGTTGAACTTTCTCTAGGCAATGTCGATTGGGTCATCAATGATACAAACCCTTGGAGTTGTAGCTCCCTCAAACTAGGGGTGACCTACAAAATTCAAACATATACTTGATACAATCATGACTTGATCATATTATATATACTTGATAGTAAAATACAAAAAAATAAATTTATAAATATACGTTCCATGGGGCTATCACTGCGAATTGAGATGGTTGTGACTCTACCATGGAAAACCAGTCTCACAAAATTGTTAGATGCCACCCTTTGTAAAATAAACCATGTAAATTAAAAATGAGTATGCACAAGTGACAAGTATACATGTATGCATAAAATTTCTAAAATACTTAATTACCTTCCCCTTGTCAACGCCTGACGCTTGAACCCCCTCACATTTCCCCCCACTAGAAGGCGGTAAAACTTGCATTAGTATGTAATAATATGATCATAAAAATTATAAAACACATGTATATAATATTATAAAAAAGGAAACCAATGAGTACATTAAAACGTATGTACCATGGAAGTGTCAAGGCCAAATAAAATGGCCAAAAGCATGGAACTCTCCACATGTGCCATATCCTCCTTTGTCATCAACTAAACATAAATGGAACACATAAAAAACATAAGTTTCTAATCATTATAAGAAAATTCTACTAAAAGTATGAACATTTAAAATTAAATACAATGTGACAATTAACTATTTACTCTTACGGCAACAATAGGAGTCCATGGCTCTGCATGCCCCTCCTCGTATCTCATGTTATGCAAATCTCCATGAGGTGCTTCAATGCCTGTAGTGTGCTATGTAGTAGGGTCCACCTCAAACATGTAGTTATATGCATCACTATCATTCAGGAGACCCAAGAACATATTCTTGCACATAATACAACTGTGGAGCACACAAACATGTGAGCTCATAGAGGATGTGGAAGGGCCAGAATCATTAGCACAAGGAGGAAACAATTCCACACTCTACCTAACCTATAGATCACTCAAGGTGTGAATGACTCAAATAGTCTGTGAGTCAGCCTCAACAATAATATCAAGATGCTTCACTATAGGAGGAAGTGAAATATCAGGGCGGGGGGGCATATTTGCAAGATTTCACCCGGTACGCCCATGGCCTATGTAATACCCTCTCAGATGATTATATTTGCACTTATAGATTTGAAATTTTGATATTATTATGGATGGACTATATGCTTACATTTATGTTCATTTGGATAGATCTAGAAGATGACATGCTTAGCTAATATTTTGATATATTCATTAATGATCATTATCGTTATGCTTAGGAGATTAGGAGTTGTCTATCTTCTACTTGTTTATGGAATGTTAGATCTAACCCAAGGATTTGAATTTTAACCTTTTTTATCTATGACGCTTCATGATGTGTGTGTGTGTGTGTGTGTGTGTGTGTGTGTGTGTATGTGTGTTTGATGTGTTCTCATGATTTAGGATGAAGTTGTAGTTACTCACTTAGCTAAGGTCCACATGATGTATCAATCCTGGTCATTTGTCTACAAATGTCTTATTTTATGTATATATATCTATGCACATGGATCTCTTCTTGGTGATTCAGGTTTTCAGGTATCAGGCATCGTCTCCACTTACCTTCACATGTCTGAGCGTGCCCTCAAAATCCTTGATTGTTGTTGTTACGGAGATAGCACCAAGTTCCCGCAAGATTGAGCCTACCTTTGATCTTTTTCTCCTGGGTTGGGTATTTTTGTATTGTTCCATGTTGGTGGATGGTATCCTATTATGCTAGCTCGGATTGTTTTATTTTGATTAGGGGATATTAATTATAGTTCTTTGGACTTAATGAGTATTGGTTTGTATGAGTGGTAATATATTCTTGATGGTATGCACTATCTCTTATTAAAGGTTTGTTTTATTATTAGTATAAATTCTATGGAATTAAAATGCCTTGTATTGAGTGTTATAAAGTATATTTATAAATGTATGTTATATAATAATAAGGTTTATATGGTTATATGTACACATAGGCATATGGGTGCACACATATGCATATGTTTACATATATATGGATATATATTAGTGAAATAATTAAAGGATTATGTGTATTTATAATTAAATTAAACCAAGTTGATATAGAGAACCATAGGGTAATTATTATTTACATCTTAAGAGTCAAAGTAACTAGAATATAATCTAGTGGTGGTAAATATATTTACTAGGGTAAAAGTAAGTTTACATAAACCTTCCTTAAAATAAATCAATTAAATATGGTAAAGAATACCAAAGAATTCCCGTGAACAACTTATGTCTTAGGATAAATTTATTTTTAGAAAAATAATATGATTCCAAACTATTAACCCACCTTTGGTTATGGATGGTTGCATCGGTTGGAGTTTTCTCATACAACCACTCCTGTAGAATATTTATGAGAGAAAGTTCTATAGAGAGAGAGAGAGGGGGTAATGGAAGGAAAATAATAGGAAAATTTTTGAGAGATACTCTATTGTGATATAGGATAGAAATCATTATTTTTAGTCTAGAAAAAGCAAGGTGGAGGCTTTGGGGAATATACAGAAGAGAAATTTGTGCTGGTAGAGTCTGGGGAAGTTTAGAAAGTTGTTGGAGTCATCTAAGAACTTCTTCCTCAACAGTTTCTCCATAGGACCCAAGGTAGGATCTATCCTGAAAGAAGATCCTTCACATGTGTTTTCCATATTATGCATGTGTGTATATTATTTTTTATTCTCACTTCTCTAGATCAGAGTAAACTTCTATAAAGAGTACTATTATGTTCTTCTTCATTATATGTCAGATTATTTTAGATGGGAAATAATTCTTGAAAGGTGATGGATGTTTATGTTACATGAATTATTCTTTCTGTAAGAATATTTTATAATGATTTATTCTATTTGGGAATCTATTTTTTCCTATTTGTATTCCTTTTGACATACCTCAGGGTGCTTCGCAGGGTCTAGGAACCTTTGGGCATGAGTAGGGAATACTTTGTGATTGGAACTTTGTGTTTTCTGTTCATATTTTTGTATACCTCATTTCAAACTTTGGTAAGTGTGATAGGTTTATTTTGAGAGAAAGGTGGTTGTGAGGGATGTTTTGGAAGAGAAACTGGGAGATATCACTGGGTATTCCTCATATTCTTCTTCCCAAGCATCCATTGTGCCCAGTTTTTCCCGCAAAGTCAACGTGCAACCCACTTTCTGTACTTTACCTAGTCTTTCCCCAACTGCATATCTCTAGGCACCAACTAAATAGGTTGCATTACCAACTATATAAGAAGTAGCCCCAAGTATGCAGGACCTTACCAACTATGTAGCTTGAGACCCCAACTGCGCAGCAACAGGGCCCAACTGCGCAGGACTTCACCAGACTTAGTTTTAGGGTACATAAAATGTAACATTTAAGTATAAGCTACATACTCTTAATTTATTATACTTTAAGTTACATTTTATGTAATACCTTCCAGGATGTTTGAGAGTAGTTTCATCCTCCTAGGAGTTCAAATAAAGATTCTAGATTTTGAAGGTTTTAGGAAAATTCAGACAGCCAAATTTCAGGAATCAGCATGTTTTCTGCAACATGATCTTGTCATGATGTTTTGTAGTTTGAGTTGGTACCAAAATGCATTGCTTATATGTTTTTCTATAATAATTTATGTTTGGTACATTTTGATGTCTTCTTATGTGTTATCTATCATCTTGAATGTTGGATTAGGGTTTAGGAATGTCTAGTGGACTAGGGACAATCAATGATCTCCTAAACCCAATCCAATGATGTTAGGATGTTATGATTTATGTTTGGATGAGGTACTTGATATAATTATGTTGTTGAGAATCTTTTTTTGATGCGTTTGATGCAATGTGGATGTGTTTTATCCATTTGTGTATCTGATTGTGGTTTAGGGTTGTCCAAAGGATTCAGGATAACTAGTGTTTTCCTAAACTCAATTATTTGATGGTGTGATATTGGTATGGATTCTTGTATATTACTATGTGGATTCCTTATGTTCTTTTGATACTTTTTTGGGTAGGGAACCTAAGGAAACTAGGTGAGTGGCTCTTAGTGAGGGGTTAGGGCCCTAAGTGGCTAGTACAAGAGTAACCCACTGATGAGTTATGTAATCAAGTGATAAAATAAATAAATTAACTGGGAATGGGGTGAAATACACACCAATAAAGATTAATTTTTCCTCGCCCATGCCTCTAGCACTAGTAAATATTAGGGATGGGAATGAGAGAAGGTGCCTTTGTGATGGCACAATCGAACAACCTTGTCCCCATGAAAGGTGTTTGGTTCCGCATGTATCTACTTGGGGGTCGGGGCCAAGAGTGGCTAGTACTAGGGTAACCCAAGGGGTGAGGACTATGCGATGACACTCATCTATCTTGTAGCTTAGGGTCCCTACCAAAGTGGTTGTATTTTGGTAGTTTCTATTTCTTCCATCTGTGTGCTTCGGGAAAGGTTATCTCATCCTTAGGATTATCCTAGTTACTTCCTTCTTGCATGGATCTTGGTGTTTATCTCCTAGCATGGGGGAGTGGACCTTTTTGGTATCCACGTGGTTGGGTGGTTAATATTTTTATCAAGGTATTTATCTTAGGAGTGTGGAAGATCATTGTTGTGCTTTCTCTAGATTTGCAGAAGATGACTTTTCCCAATGTTCACAATTTGTTATCAATGTAATACAATTTTTGTTGTAACCTCCCATGTCGAGATGAATGTAAACGATATTGATATATACTTCAATTTGATGTAATGGGATGGGTAGCTTTAGGGGAAGGAAAAGGGGAATATATCTCTCTATGTATAATATACATTTGAAAAGAAAGGAATGTTTATGTTTTTGAAACTTAACAAAGTAAATTAGAATTATGATGAATCATTATTAATGAACGAAATAGTTTAACATGTTGGGATTATAAATCTCATTCTATTCTTCCAAATTTATAAATGAGTTATAAGAAAATCATATCTCAATATGAATGTAATATTTAAAGTTATGTTAAGGTAATTAAAAGCTTTTGAATGTTAGAAGTTAATTTTGGAATAATTTTTAACACTCCTTTGAAAAGTTGTCTTAAGTAAAGAAATGGATCTTAAAGTATTTATTCTAAGTATTTCTCTATGGAAGTAAATTTAATGGATAGATTTGTGTGTTAGGGAACCTAGGGAGGATCTAAGGTTTAATAAACTTCTATTTAAAAAAAAATCATATAGTAATAACATATATGTATCCTAGAGTTCTTTTGTTTTCCTTCCTGGTTCCCTGGCGAGGCATGATAGCCTGTCCTGAGGAGCGCCTAATCCTACGCCCTGGTTCGGTCTCATGCTCCAATAGTTTACCTTGTGATTGAGCATAAATTTAGCATAAAATTTTCTTAAGAAATATAATGGGACACCCAAATTATTGTGGGGTGGTCTATCAAAAACCATCCACCAGCGGTCCCAAAAGTGGTCACGTATTGCATCATTTGTGCACCATTTCATTGACAACTTGGGATTTTTAGGGTCCACTTTTAATATGGTTTTGGGATCCAAAAAAAGGTTACATATGTCATATTTTGTTATAGTTAGGTTCATAAATTGGTCATAATGAATCCCATCATCAAACTTGGCGTGCATGAAATCAGGCCAAAGAAGTACAACATTATGTTGCTCTATAAGTTTTTCCATGTTTTTAATAATGGAGTTCAACGTGGAAAACTTGGGGCACAATGTAGGGATTTTGGCATATGTATTCTGAAATCCTCTAAGCTGATTTTGATCATCTCCTATAAGATCCTCTAAAGGTTGAGGGTTTGAGATTAGTTGGTCTTCTAAAGGTGGGGGATTGTTTTCAGGTGGTTGTGGGTTGTTTGGAGGTGGTTCTGAATTGTTTGCAGGATCATTGGGAGGTTTTTCTGATTGGTTTGAGTCTATGTATGATTATAATAAAAACCAAATATGTAATTATAATCAATTAAAAAAATATAAATAATATCAATTAAACCCTAGTTTTTATAAAAAAAAACTACAAATTTCAATTAAAAAATAATAATAATAAAAACTACTTAAACATTTTATGTACCTATTGAATTTGGAGAGAAATGTCAATTGGGAAAATTGGATATGCAATTGGTTTCGGATATGAGAAACCCCTAGGCCATGTTTCACATTTTCATAATGAAAACTGGGAAACGTAGCCCGCGGGCCTAAATAAGTTTTACTGGAAAAAATCAAATATCCAATAATATCAGATATCTAATTTAATAGCAAAAATCTAATTAGGCTTGTTCTTTGGCTTTTGGTTTAGCCATGTGTGCTGACACCCAGGCCTACTAAATAGTCAACATTCTTTTTAGTGTGCTTTTGGATGAGAGAAAAGATCATTTTTTCACATCGCCAATTTTTTGGCATACCATGATCCTGCACATACCCTCTTGTTTGTCTAAATTCTCTTCAACTTTTCCAAAAGTTGTGATCTCACCATCTCAACTAGGTCATATATTTTTCTTTCCTTCACTATGCGATTAACGACGTGAATATCTCCACAAGGCACACTATTCAACCAGCTTGATTAATTAACCTTGTAACCAAATATCATTATTGCAAATCAAACTTCTTGATCCTCAATCTCATCTTTTGTCATCTCTCTATGATCTTGTTTTGACTTAGTGAGTTTTCCAACAGTCTTTGTGTATATTTTCCCTAGGGTGCAGGGTTCCTTGTCCACTGAGAAACCTTTTATCAGATGAATCAATTGTTTGGTGGTTTTGATTGGTTCCTCCAGCCATATGAATTGATCATGAAAATGACTTGGGACATATTGAATCCATTCTTCCTTGAAAATATATGGTAATTCCAAAATGTGTGTCAAACCCTTTGTGTGAAGATGTTTAAACTCAGCTTTAAGTTCACCATTGTTTCACATTGCTAAGTACTCCTATATTTTCTCATTACCTAGCTCAATAATATTGCAGTGGATAAACTTTCTTATGTCTTCAATTAACATAACACGAGGTGATATTAGGGATACAACACTGATTTTGTCAAATTTCACTGCCTTCAACAAGTGTAGCTTATGTTCTAATTCCACCTCCTTTGTTATCTTGATCAATGTATGTGTAGTGATCCTTGACGCCGTGGTGATTCAATAAATTTATGCTTTGTAACTTGAACACACCAAATTCCTTCACAAATGATCACCACTTTGCTAAATATCTTAGTTAGGTCTTTTGAATTCACAATTCAAATCTTTGTAAGTGATTAGCTCAAACAATTTTCTCAATCAATCACAATATGAAATCACACGCTGCTCCTGTAAACACTCTATGAAATGCAAGGTAAATAATCAATAGGTTTGCCTATAATTTATTTGCCCAAAAAGTTGTCCAACGACTAGTTGAAACTAAACATTAAATGTAGTTCACCGATATCACTTCCACTAATTACAAATTCCATCGGTTAATGCAAACGTAACATTAATACATAACTTTTATAAAATCATAAAATCAGTTACTCATAACAATTCATCTCTATTTAATTCATCAAATTAACATCAATGCATCACACTATGCAAATAGATATTACCACTCATCATTATAAGGGACCGGTTATATATAAAAATGAAATTCAGTCCTAAAGAAAAACTTACTTGCTTAGTTTGAGGATGAATCCCCTGAACAAGAGGATGTAGGGCTACCTATCGCGTTGGCATCTTCTTTAATTTATTCCTTCTTCACTCATACCTTTTTCATGTCATTCCTCACTTCTTCAATATTAAGATTCTTTTTACCTTTCTCATCTTCATTGCTTGGTGACCGATTCCTGTATCTACAATATCTTGTGATATGTCCAATCTTATGAAAATAAAATATGACATACTTGTTGTACCCCATAGTTCCACAAATAGTGCATGTGACATTCAGGTTACCTTCTCTTTTTAGAACACTTACCAGTTGTTAGGTATCCTTGATCTGTAATATTCTTCCTTGTGTCAAAATGTGTTGCATGAATAATAGTAGACATTAAAACTCCTTTCAGATGAGTAGTTCTTGGAACATTCATCGGTTGGATTCTCCATACATTAGTAGTGTGTCCAGGCTTTCCACAATTGTAACAAGTGGGTTTAGTAGGTTTCTTACAGTGTGGACTTGTATAAACCTTAGGAATCTTTGATTTATTTTTAGCACCATACTTGGATGTTTCTCCTTTTTCAAATTTTCTATCACCGGTATATCCTAGGCCAGATGTATCTCTAGCTTGACTTTGATTCTTCAATTTCACAGCAATGTTATGCATCTCTTTTCATATTGCTTAAGTTTTTTGTTTTTCTCTCTCTCAATCTTCAAGTCTTATTTTAGTTTTTCATTCTCCTGTCCTAGTGATTCCTTTTCAGCACACATTTGTAATTTTTCATCATCAGTGTTAGTTAGTTGTTCATTTAATGCATGATTCTCATGTGTCAATCTTTGAACTATAAGGTTATTTTCTTTGAAAAGTTCTTCAACATTCTTCTTTGTATTTTCAGCAGTTTTGTTTACATCTTCAATAGCTCTCATGCCTTCAAGCACTTCACGCATCCTTATAGCTTGACTTTCTTATTCTCTTTTCATCTTGGTTTCTTCTTCAGTCAGGATCTTGTTCTTTTTCATCAGATTTTCTATTGTTTCCTCATCTTCTTCAAAGTTAACACTTCCTTTAGATAATTCATCAATGCTATCTAGACTGTCTTTTAATTGTTCAGACAATTCTTTCCTTTTTTCCAATGAAGTATTAAGATTTTTCTTCAACTCCTCAATCATCTTGTTGGTTGCCTCCAAGTATATTTCATACCTATATCTTTCCATCTCCTTGGATCTACTCCCTAAGTTGTCAAAATTTTCCTCTAGAGAGTCTGTGCTCTAATACCAATTGTTGGAAATAATAGGTACCGAGAGGGGGGTGAATAAGGACTAACAAAACTTTCATACTTTTAAATATACCCTTAAGAAACAAAAAAGAAACTTCCAAACTAATACACATATAATAGTAAGTGTAAATAAAAAGTAAAATGAATGAAATGAAAATACATCCAAACACATAACACCCAAATTTTTTTATCATGGAAACCCTTTTTTAGAGGGAAAAACCATGGTGGGAATCACACCCACAATATTCTCACTATAGTAGAAAAGAGTTCTATGTTATAATATTACAATATGTCACTTTCTAGGTGACTCACTCTATTAGGAGTGAAGGATACCTTGTTAGAAGTATCTAAAGTACTATTACAAACTACTTTTGTTAGAGGATTTAATCCCACTATTACGGTGCTCACTCTGTTAAGGGATTTACAATAAAGTCTTGTGAGAGACTACCCTATTAAGGTATTTAACTTGTTGAAACTATTAGGAATACAATATAAAAATTGACCTATGAAATACACTCCTGAATGCCAATCAGATCCGTTGATGCATTGTTCTTATTCTGAACCTGGTCCTGAATCTTCTTTGAAATTATCTCTACAAGTGGAATATCTTCAGCTTCATCTCCAACCATAGAAGAGTTGGGATTATCAGTGATATCCTCAATAATAACATCATCAGCTGAATCTTTTGTTAGGTCTATATGAGTAACCATACTTGGAATACTTCCTAACACATCTCCTATTAACTCATCCAAAGTAACAGTATAATCTACTTGAGATGTACATGTTGTGTCTGTTACCTATGGTTGATCCATGTTGTATATCCTTTTCCACATCACTGTTGTATCTTCTTCAACTTCTTTCTCCTTCCCAGCTAGTAGGTTTTCAGTTCTATGTCCAACACTGAATCTAACTTTATATTTCTCAATTACTTCATCTACTTCCTTTACTATCAAATGTGTCATTGTATAGAGAAGTTTCCTTTCTCTTATTTCCTTTTCAGTGTCTAGGGAAGACTCCCATCTGACATTAACTTCTTCATATAGTTCATCAACAATATGAATTTTGTTTTGACTGGGTGTTTTGATGAACTTGTGAAAATGGAATACAATAAAATATTCAGTAGTCTTCCTGTATTCATTAGATAACATAGAGAATTTTAAGTTACTTATATTACCTATCATTCCATGTTCCTTTATTGCATTAGCAAATTTTTTTGCACTCTAAGGAATGTTGAGCTTTATCTATCCAGACTTCCCCATGTTAGTAATTTCCTTCTCAGAATTAGTTTTCTCACTGTTAGAGAGAGAGAGAGAGAGAGAGAGAGAGAGAGAGAGAGATTTTCCACCCTTTTGTATAAAATTTTTTGATTATCAAAGGTTTTGAATAAAATTTTTTAGTCTCACCACAGCGACTGGTAGTCATTGAAAGCATAAATAGAAGAGGAAACTCACAAATGAAGATATTTAAGTGTATAGAGAAAGAGATAGGGTTGGCCATCAAAACAAGAGACAAGGTATGTTAAATATTAATTAAGATGAGGCCATAGGCCCACCCTTAAATGTTGTTTCAATTAAATAAGAACATTAATTTGAAATGATTTATGAAAATAATATTGAAAATGAGAATGTACAGATTGAAGGTGAAAATGCAAGATTTGAAAATGAACATGTAGACGTGGAAAATAGAAGTGTAGACATTGGCAATGACAATCCGCTGATTGAATATAAAGGAATTGACAATGGTAATGGTGCACAAGAACCAAATCAACGTTACACATCTCCAAATTATATGAGAAATGAATTCCTTTGTGAGGAAGAAAGACAAACTTCAATTTTTAGACCTTAAAGAACATAAAAATGTTTACTTGAAATTGATGAGAACATAATGAGAAATTTTGATGGTAAGAGATTGTAAAGAGTCATTCGGTCGTGGGATTCAAGACTTTTTGATCAATTTTTTAGCCACAAGACATTGGTCAAGCAATGTCAAATGTTTGTGTAGTTGTTAAAGATGTAGAAGATGATACCTATACTAGTCAAATTGAATATTAGTGTGAACAAGAAAATGGAGAGGAATGCTATTATTGTGAGAAATATTTTTAGTGCTATCAATTCCATTGATAATAATATTGTTGTCACTGAGGTTTGCACCCTTGCTGAAATCTTCTCTAACAGCAACCTAGTGAAACATGGAATCAACCTCCAAGCTGTGGGACTTGAACTACGAGATTGAATTTCCGGAGAAGGCCGGCTTCCTCTACTATCAGGATGCACCTAAAACTAGCTCTTGCAAGGAAAAGGGAGAAGGAGATGCAGAAAACCAAATTACTTGAAAAGGGAAAGGCGATACACCAAGATAGGGCCTACTTTCTTCTGCCTTGAAACTGCACTACACATCCATATAACTCAACTAACACAAATTCTACCACATGATTCTTAGAAAACATGTGAAGGTCAGAGACTAAAATTACTACAAGGGAAGAGAAAACTTCACAATACAATAATCCAAGCGAAATAGACACAACACACAATGAACCAGAATCAGCTTGATCAATAAGGGGTAAAACA
>MU228226.1:659552-682346 GCA_018584345.1 Thuja plicata
CAAAAGAGGATAAACATGAATTACACAAAATGAGGCACAAGGTAATTATGATAACAGCAAGCTGTCATAGAATCAGAAGAGAAGTAGATGGATGAAAGAATTAGACACAGGAGCAAAAATACTACAAGTATCAGACTACCTTCTAGCCCTTTGCAATTGCAACTTTTCTGCTATAAATAGGGCTATGACCATCTTGGGATCCCTTAGGATGCAACAAGCTTCAGATGGTCCTGGAAACCCTAACCCTAAAACATAGGAGAGAGGAAAATAGAGAGAAGAGATGGTGGAGAATAACCGAGTCAAATAGATATTCATGGATATTTTCGTGTTCCTCCTTGATCTGGCAATTGAAAATCAAATTTGGTAGATGGTGGATAGCAGCATTTACGTTCACTCTGAATAGACATGCACACTTTTTCACCTATACTCCTCTGCAATAACTGCCTCTCTTGTCTGTGAATAGTGCATAGCCAAGTGTTCATCTTATCATTGCCCATGAATTCTTCTCCTTCCTCGTGGTACTTCTTGAAACTCAGTCATAACTCTGTTCTGCTCTGCAACACGTTGAATTTCCACCTTTTTAAAATATTATTGAAACAAGGTATTCTGGGGATCAACAGACTATTCTGTGTATGATTTCCTGTGACTATAAACCCCTCTGATCAATTCTGGAATGAGAAAACAGGAATCATGGCTGCTGAGTGCTCACAGTGTTAAACTTGCCGCCAGAAATTCAAATTCAAAGTCCTGCGACCTAGCGACCAACGGCTAGTCTCTTTGTCGCGAGTCATTTTACTTAACTCATCATCTGTCTAGCGACCCAGCACCTAACTGCTACCTTTTACCCCTCACAGCTTGTCTCCTGATCGCCAGATGCTCATGCCTCTTTACAAGATAACATGACAACCCCTAGTCGCTGAGTCGGGTGATCCTGAGTCTTTACCTTTAACTTGAAGCACGTGCCCCTTTTCCTTTCTAGCGACAATCCGACTGCCCCAAGGCGCTGATTTGGGAGAACTTTCTCTGTAGGGCACTTTGATCACCCGACCACGCGTCCGCCATTAGATCATCTGTTCTTTGCATCGGACGGTTGGCATTTAATCGCTATAAAACTGAGGGTACCCTTAAAATATCCAGCGATCACACGACTGGGGCAATGAAACACTTAGTCTCAAAGTCGCTGGATCCATTTCCTCTGTATGGCGATCACCTGACTAAGGACCCACATCCACCTACCATATGCCATCTGTCACTCGGCCATTGATTACTTTTCTACACACTAGGACGCTGAGGCACCTCTCAGTTCTGGCGACAAAGCGACCAAGGGATGGTAGCCAAGTCGGAAGACACAGACAGAATATTCCTTTTGGTCAAGAGACTACGCGACAAAGCAAAAAGAAAAGTCAGGAGATAAAAGGGAATATTCGCTGAGGGTCACGCGATCACCTGACTACCACTAGCCCCATGACAGATGTCATCATTTCTTTTGTCCATGTAACACTTTCTGAACAACTGAGTCATAGCCTTTTCCCAAGCGACATCTCGACTGAGGGAAATCTCTTAGCATGAAACCGTCAATCGCTGAGTTGTGACTGTTATCCACTAACCTCCATTTAATCACGAGACCACGCGACTGAAGAAAGAGCCTAACTGTTTGACTGAGTTGATCCAGCGATCATGCGACATGAAGTAGGCGCAAGGTCGGAAGACATTTCTTTGACTTGCCATTCCTTCTCGCGATCACCCGACTGAAGGTGGGTCCCGTTCCCTTTAAAGCTTATAACATGGAATCAAGCGACAACCCGACTAAAGAGAGATCGCCAAGTCTTGAGAAGCTGAAGGAATATTCCATTTCTTAATGAGACTATGCGACACAAAGCAAAAGCAAAGTCAGGAGATGATTAAGCATATTCGATTCTGGTAAAGCGATCAAGCGACCT
Organism: Thuja plicata; assembly: GCA_018584345.1. Classification (NCBI taxonomy): domain Eukaryota; kingdom Viridiplantae; phylum Streptophyta; class Pinopsida; order Cupressales; family Cupressaceae; genus Thuja; species Thuja plicata. The sequence goes on from MU228226.1 coordinate 661,493, forward strand.
GACTTAAAGCACATGTCTTAAGTGACTTAAAAAGGTAACGATGAAAAAGAATGAGCCAAGGCTTGGGGGTTATTACATCATTTGCATGAAAGACTGAGGGTTTTAAGGCTTTTTGGTGAGGACATGAAGCCTGAAAAACAAGACAGAGGAAACAAGATAGGGCAGACCAGGCCAATTTGCACAGAAATGGAAAATTGGGAAACAAATATCAAGGAAAAATATAAGAGAGCTGATCAGAGGGTTATTACAACCTCCTCAATAAGTCATCATTTGAGATAGGCTTGTTTGATAAGACAAACTCGTGTTGATTTGAACCTAAATCATAAAAATTTGGATAGAGCACTTACAAGAAGAGAAAGACTTGATGATCCTATTCAAAATAATACATGGGCTTATGGTGGGATAATTCCATGGTGTGTAAGAATCTTATGGATGGTGTGAAGGATAAAATTCAACTATTTTGGCAATCTAAGTCAAGAGTGTCACCAAATGTCAAGGATGTCTTGAATTTTAGAATTGGCATTCGAGAATTCACCCCGCATCCTAAACCTTATTTGAAGGTGAGTCAAACAATGTTGTTAAAAAGCATTTGTGAGACACATCCAACATTTCAAATATCACAAAGAGATTTTGAGTCCTTCAAGCTTTTTTTGTGTACCTCTTAAGATACAAAATACTTGTTGCATTTATCATGTGGAGTTTTCAATGCACCATGAACTATTATGATCCCTTCATTTTACTTTGCATACTAATGAAATGTTGGAGGAGTGTGGTGCAAGTGCTCTTCAGAAATCATGAAGAGACTTGCTAGATCATTTTTATGTCCTAGATATGATGGTTATTTTTTTTCACATACATGATTTCTTAAATGAAAAGTCCTCAGAGTGTGGTGGGTTGGTGAAGTTTGTTTCATGTTTTCATGAGGGTTGCAAACACAATTTTGGAAAGACAATTGTCCAAAAAAAGGTATATGAAATGGTTAAATATAAATTGAAAAATGGAAGTGAAGGCTCTAGATGTGAGTTGGTTAGAGAAGAATGCAATATAGCTGATTTTATTTCAGATTTCAAGAAGAATCATTTTTACAAGTATGCAAGACATAGTCACAAGTCTCAGTGGTTGGATCAACAATTCATGATGTGTAAGGACACTTTCTCAATTGGCACTATTAAATTGTTCATTGAATTTTTAGAGAAATATACATTGCAGCTCCAAAATAACTTGCATGATCAATATTACAATTCTATTCAGGTTGCTATTTTTGTGCACATAACATATAGACATTCCATTGATAGTACAGAATATGACCAGAAGATAATCAAAGAATAACTTTCTTATATGAGTGATGATAGATCTCACTCTCATGAGTATGTCCAACATTTCTTTGAGAATTATTTTGAGTGGGTGTGGGAAAATGATATTGCTATGGATAGACATCTCATTTGGTCAGATACTTTCACATGTCAATTCAAAAATGCTCGTATGTTTTATTCATTGTGTAGAATGCATGTAGAGAGAGGTGTGTTGGTTAATTGATGGAGATGATGAAGACTAAAGGATAATGAGTATACATGTTTGTAGAAATTTTTAGATCAATCATTATTTTTTCATTGATGTTAAGCAATTGATTTACTAATTTTTATTGAGTTACTATATCATACGAAGGAGAAGTTAAATGGGTGAAAAATACAGATCAGACAATGATGAAGTGATGTTGATATAGTTGTTTTCTACTATATATTTGATGTTATCAAGTCGATAGACTTGATTGATTAAGTCAAAAATTGCAAAGAGTTGAGTTATGACTGAAAAGAGTTACTCTACCAAGCTAGACTGAGTCAGTCGGTATAGAGTTGTGTTGATCGGTTTTCAGTTACCAAGCACCAAGTAGTGAAAAAAGTTAGTTATCGAGTTGTAAATAAAATTACCGAGTACAAGATATTGATTGTAAATGATGATAAGATCAAATTTAATACAAGGATATGATGATCAAGATAGAGATAAGAATTAAAGGAAGTTTGTTAGAAGCTCTACAAGAGAGAAAATTCAATGAGAATTATGTGTTTTATTTGAGTACTTGTTGTCTGCAACACAACACTTCAATAAGTCATTTTATTAGTTAAAAACAAGGAATAAGAAAGAAAATCAATCACTAAAACCAACTTATTTCTTCCTATCTAAGAGGAGTTTGAATAATGCTATAATTGCCCTCAGATTATGCATTTATCAGTGACATATACAACTTAGAATGGAATATTCAAATGAAACTAGCCTATATGCTCAAGAAATGTTCATTTTAGCTTTAAACTTGAAGATTATAACAATGCAAAGGAAAGATGAGCTAAAATGCATAAAGACTTCTAAGAATACTAGTAGCATAAGTTTACTTCTAAAATTAGGGGCCCATTGAGCTTAAAATTCATTCTATTTATAGAAGAATTTGGTGAATGAGAGGTTAGGATTGAAAGTGAAAGAGAGGTGGAGATTGAATCTTTGGTGATCCATGTGAGGTGATCCAAGTGATTTAACTCCGATTGGTTAGGGAATTGACTTTCCCTTTTTGCAAATGGAAATGTAATTTAGGATTTATTTAATTCCTTTTTAATAATTACTTTAGCCATGTTTTGATTTTTTTTGATTGAATTGAATTATTTTGATTTAATTGGCTAAGGAAATTAATTTAATTTAGTGATTAAATCACTCAGGAGATTAAATTTGATTTAATGAACCATGCCAATAAATTGAAGAATTGTCTTGACATAATTAGGGGTATGATCACACTTAGGGAAAATAGGGTCTATGATTAGAGAAGACCAAATTAGGGTGGTTACATTTTCCCCTCTTTGAATAGATGTGTAAGCAGCGCATTGATTCAAAGAAAGTTATGATGTTGACTTCAGAAAGTTTGATAATTTCACACTTGATCAAATGAAATGTTTGATGAGATCAGTCTTGCACTTGATTGAACTAAACTGATAGAATTAACTATGAACTTGATCAAACAAAGTTCAATAAGCAAAGATCTTAAAGATACCAATTCCGAACTTGGTTGTCATCCAAAAATTGGTAATATCGACTCCGAACTTGATCGAATGAAGGTCAGTACAAATCTGCTAGAGGCTTAAAAATAATCTAAGAAAAGTAGACATAAGATATCCAATTTGTGAGCACCAAAGCCTTCAATCCAACAGTCCTGACTTAGTCAAGGAACTGTCATGCCTTTAGTTTCTTTGATAACGAAGTCATCTTAATATTGTTTCAAGCAAGAATTTAATTGATTTGAGTGTGATCATGCCCCCTCGGGAATGAAATCAAAGGAAAAAGAATAAATCCATCCGTAGAATGATGTATCACTTGAATGGATTGATTGAATCGAGAAAGAATCAATTTAGAAGAAGTGGAGAAACGAAGGTGTGTTTAGAGAAAACACAATTTTACCAACTTAATCACGTTAAAATATGAGTTCTGAGTTTGATATAATGATGTCGGATAGATATTTTTGATGAATAATGTGCAATTTGATGATATATAACCTGGAAAACTGGTTGCGTAAATCATGTGAATCATTTTTGGAACATATGGATCGAATATGCATTGTTGGTAACTATCGTAAAAAAATTATTGTTTTGTGTAGAACATCATCTACGTCAATTTCATTCCCGATTGATGAGAAAGAGGAAAAAATGAGTTTCAGTTGTCTGGGAGGAGTTCCAGAGCTGCTAAATAGCTCAAAAAGTCAAATATGTAGCTCAAAATTCACTTTTTACCCATTCATTTTCACTTTTACTCTTGGTAATTCATAGAGATCTGCATAGAAGATGGTGTTCCCCATGCATAAACATCATTTCAAGCTTGGCCATTGACATTAGCATCCAGTTGACTACCCATCTCTAGTAAGTACTCAAAAACCTACCTTTTCAAGTATTCAACTTCCAGTTTCATGCTTTTTTGTAGAAGTTATAAGCATTTTAGTACTATGACATTCTTACATCCTTCTGAGATCATTCTTTTATACTATGAAATTTATACATGTATATATGTTCCTCATTAATACTTTGATACTCTTTTTGTAGACAGTTCCACATTTTTTATCTGATCCATATCTGATATATCTGAGACAGTTGATCTTGATTTTGATATGTTCATGGGTTCTCTTGTTTTGATAGATGTTTATATTTGATGCACATGTGATTATGATCTTGATCTCTTGATGAGTTAGATTTAGATCTGTGATGACATCATTTATGCTCTTTGATTTATTGCTGATATAAATGTGTTTCAAATGATGCTAAGTGAATATGCAAATGAATTTTTTTGAGATTTTCTTTATGTAAATAAATGTATGGATGCACTTAGGATGTAGAAATAAATGCAATGCTTGAATGCTTTGTTTTTGTATTTTTTTATTTCTCATTTATGAATGCAAAGTGTATTCATGGATATGAAACAACATTAATATCAGTAATATTGATTATGTAATTAACTTGGATATTGGATGAATCAAGAAATAACTTTAAGCTCAAGTCTTTTTATGTTATTCTTTCAAATGAATCATGCAATCTCTAAATGTATCTACATGCAGACTCTTAGGACTGTCACTGATCTATATACATTGTAGCATTTTATCATCATTGGGCAGTTTTTGTAATGGACATCGCCTGATAGTACAATTGTCACTAATACCCACTAGTATTATGAAAGTAGGAATACTATGTGTATTGGATGCAATGTCAGAAATAAATTTAGGCATCAAGGCATAGAAGCTAGGATGACAAGTTATTTATCTCCTTTTACTATTAAGAATTAGTTTATGTTTAAGTGTAATGTAAGATATGTGACCCAGAATGACCCTAAAAATTCATATCCTTGGGGACATCATGTAGCATACACCTTAGTGAGAATCTGATTTAGAAAACAGACAAGGAAATTGTATCAACCTTACCATAGTTTACACATAATGAGGATTGAGATATATGCGGCTATCCACTCATGTTGGTAGCTATTACCATAATCATCCAAGTTAGGTGAAATTTGTAGGATTATTTAGAACAATCACCATACGCAGAAAACCAAGAAAATGTTATGCCCCTGTTCTTGTGACTCTTTGTCTTTGAATAGACATCATGGCGTAACTCGGAAGACAACAATCACCAATTGAGAATCAATCAGAGAAACTTTATAACCACTTAGATGCCCCTAGTATGACACATCATGGGAACATTAAAGAGTCATAATCAAACCAAGATCAAACTATGTGTTTAAGTAGTATTGAGAAATATTGTGGATTCATTTTTCAAGCGCAATAGAGATTCATAATCAGAATTTGGAATTAAGCAATATGTTTTCATGTCTAAGTATATGTGAGATTAACTTTGTCAGCAATTTCAATCCAATGTAGTGTTTAGGAACACTGGTTGATTAAAGTGTTGAGAAACACTAGTTCATTTTTTATTAAAAAGTGTTATAAAATCCTAAGTCATTTAAATTTCTTGATTAAAGTGTTGAGAAACACTAGTGTGATGTCTGTTATAGGTAGGTTGTGTTGAAGAAACACCTTTGTTTGTGATAGTGATGTTTAAGTGCAAGTATTGAGAAATATTGTTTTGAGGGGCAAAGCATCCTAGACAAGAACCTAGGACAACCTAGCAGACGCAATCTGACCATGCTAGCAAAGATGCCCCCAGTGCATAATGACTATTCCTAAGATGCAAATATAGACAAGTCTCAAGCAAGGATAGGAAATTTGTAAGGAATCAGAGTCACCAAATAGCACAGGTGCAATCATGAAGGTTTACGATCATTAGTGCATTAATAGATAGAGAATAGAATTTGAGTGACGCATGTTTGCCAGGTTTTCACCACTCAACAAAGCTTTTTATTTTTGCTACCAAGACACCTGTTTGCCAGGTTTTCATCAAGGCACTTTTCTCTTTTTCAATTTTTTTGTTCTTTTTTATTTTTTTTGTAGTATCAAGGCGCTTGTTTTCCAGGTTTTCACCAAGGATACCTTTTTTGAGGACTTTTCCACTGTTTTTGGATTTCTTCAGGATTAATTTTCTTTTTTTTTTGGTATTTTCTAAGATTTTCACTGTACGGGCTCTGCTAGCTTGATATCAAGCATAGAACCACTTCAAATGTAGAGTATTAATGGGATCAAGGAGAACATCTCCCTCAGGTGTAGCTAACTGATAAGATCTAGTCCTTAAAGTTGCAATAATGACATAAGGTCCAAGCCAGTTGGGTTCAAATTTTCCTTTTCGTTCTCTGTTAGGATGGTTCTTTGGATTCTCTTTCAGAACCCACTTAGTGAAATACTTAGTGGCTGTAATGATGTGTTTGTGTCCACTTGAAGAATTAGGATATATTTGTCCAACCAAATCAAATGCTCATTGCTGAAATGGCCAATGTGTTATAAATGGTATGAGTTCTCTAGCAGGAGCATGAATGAGATTACCATGTGTTTGGCATTTATAACATGTTTTTGAGAATAGAACATCTTTTTCCATCATGTGCCAGTAATAGCCTACTCTTAGCCATTTATTAGCTAGTGAAAAGCCATTTGAGTGTGATCCACATACACCTTCATGGACTTCTTTTAATGCATGATCCGACTCTTCTTGTTCTAAACACCGAAGAAGTGTACTGTTGAGACCTCATCTATGTAATTTATTAGTAATGAGGACATAACACGGTGATTTTATTATTAAGGATCATTTTTCATTCCTTGATAAACCATCAGGTAGCGATTGGTCAGTTACATAGGAAATGAGTTTGGTGTAATGGGATTGGTCTTGGGCATTCAAAGAACAAATTATTTGGTACTCAGGGGTATCAAAAGATAAATAGGATAGTTCTTCCACCAATAAGTCATAGAAGAACTGGTGTTCTTCTAGATGTAACATGGATGCCAGTGTAGCCATAGCATATGCAGCTTTATTTTATGTTCTTGGTATTTGCTAGAATGTGATGAAGACAAAGTACTTCTTCAAGTCTTCAATCAATTATTTATAAGGTGTCATATTTTCATCTTTAGTGTGATAGTCTCTATTTACTTGATTAATAATAAACTGAGAGTCACCATACACATGTAACTCTATGATCTTCCATTCCATAGCTAATTTAAGACCATTTACTAATGTTTCATATTCATAAATATTGTTGGTGCATGGAAACATTAATTTTTATGCCTTGGGAATCTTGTAGCCTTGAGGAGTAATGAAGAGAACTCCTACTCCAGAGCCTTGCTGCGTGAAATAACCATTAAAGTACATCTTCCATGGATGTTCAGTTAAATGCATTATTGTTTCATTTATAAATTTAATTATCAGAGGTGCGTCATCTTGCAAGGGTGAATCAACTAATTGATCTATGAGGACTTGTCCTTTAATATCCCTTCTATCCACGTACTCAATATCAAATTCGCTCAGAATCAGGACCCACTTTGCTAGTCTTCATGTTAATCGTGTCTTTCTTAAGAGGTATTTCAGAGGATCTATCTTTGCAATAAGTTTTACTATATGTGATAGCATATAATGTCTCAATTTCTATGATGCAAAGACAAATGCTAAGCAATCTTTTTCAATTATGTTGTAATTGAGTTCATAAGATACTAGTATTCTATTGATATAGTAGATTGCTCTTTCCTTTTTAGTTTCATCTTCTTGAGCTAGAAATACTCCTAACGATGTAGCCGTAGCTGAAATGCATAGGAGTAATGGCTTTCCATGAATGGGTGTCATGAGAATAGGAGGAGTAACCAAGTACTCTTTTAATTCTTTGAAGTTATTTTCACAATGTTCATCCCATTTGAACGTAACACTCTTATGTAGCAATTTAGTAAAAGGTTATGCTCTGTATGCAAGTTGTGACATAAATCTCCTGATTGACTTGAGTCTTCCTTGTAATGTCCTCATTTGACTAATGTTGTGTGGGGGTGACATTTCTAGTATAGCTTTAACTTTTGTAGGGTCCACCTCAATTCCTTTTGTTGATACAATAAACCCTAGTAGATTTCCTGATTGAACTCCAAAGGCACACTTCTTTGGATTAATCCTGAATTTAAATTGCTCCATGAGATCTAATATCTTCCGCAAGTCTTCAATATGAGTAATCCTTATTTTTGACTTTGCTAAGGTATCATCCACATAATCTTCCATGTTGATGTGTATCATATCATGGAATATGGTAGTCATATCTCTTTGGTATGTAGCACTAGCATTCTTTAATCCAAATGACATAACGTTCCATCAAAAATTTCCCCATGTGCATGTAAATTCGGTCTTCTCTTGGTCTTCAGGAGAAATCTTAATCTAGTTATAGCCTGAGAAACCATCCATTAGTGAGTACATTTGATAGCTTGTTGTTAGATCTATGATCATATCAATGTTTGGCAGTGGAAAATCATCTTTAGGACATGCTTTTTTTAAGTCTCTAAAGTCTGTGAAAATCCTGATAGATTTATCTATTTTAGATACTGGTACAACATTAGAAATCCATCCTACATAAGCGATGACTCTTATGAATCCATCTTTCAGTAATTTTTCTAGCTCTTCTTTCACCAATAATGCAACATGAGGATGTATCTTTCTTAGTTTATATTTCACAGGTTTGATCCCACGAGCTATAGATAAATGGTGCATTATTAATTCAAGATCCAGTCCAGGAGTATCTATGTAAGACCATGCAAAGTTAATATTTTTCTCTTTTAGGAACTCAGTGAATTGTGTCTTCTCCTCTTCTGATAAGGATTGTGCTAGGTGAACAATTTGAGGAACTTCAGCTATGCTCAAGTTAACTAGTTGTGTAGGTTCTATCAAAACTAAAGATCTTACTTGAAAGTGTTCAGAAAGGATATCAAGAATCTCATCTTTTGGCACCTCTGGGAGGTTTTCACCATCAGATACGTCTTTTATTTTTACTTTTTAAGATTCTGACACTGCCACAACGTGGTTTTCACCCTCAGTTCTTTTCTTCTTTTTATTTTTCAAGTTGTGACTAAGAAACTTGATATCCTCCTCTAACATGTTTATGCTCCTTGCATTGGTGGAACAAGGATAAGGTTCAAAAGCATTTAGATAACAGGTTAAAGTGTATTCATTAGGAAATTTCATGATAGGATTAGGATCTGAATTTGTCCAATCAATTAGGTCAGTTTTTATCAGGGATAATGAATAAAATTTTGGTAAGGAAGGCATTGCGTCAATGTCAAAACTATTAACTAACAAGACATGTTCTATTAATTCAACTTCTACAACATTTAGATAATCAAGAGTTAAATCGTCATTAATATGGTCATTGTTAGTAATATGCAAACCTAACTCGAGCGACTCGTCAGTTGAGATTTATTCTTCTTCTCTCAGAAAAATGGAACTCATTGCTTGTAGTCTCATAATGTATTCTAGACTTAGTAAAACACCAATTTCTTCATCAATAATTATAGGTAGTGGTATCTCATCTGATTATGGAACAACAACAGTGTTACATGAAGTGTTAGAACTCTCTCATCTTTGAAATATTGGTACTAACTTATAAATTGCATCTACTTCAATGTCCACGGTAGCATCAGATAGGAAATCCCATTCATAATCTTGTGAGTCTTTTATTTCATCATCTGATCTATTTAGAAACTCAACAATAGTTACCTGATGTACTCTATTAGCCACTTGTAGATCAAAGTGAGGTAAATATAGGACATGTGAAATTGTGACCAACTACTCCTAGTTAGGATGTAAATCTTGTTGTTGGGGTATTTCCCTCGAGATGTTTTCTTATCAATGGGACTTCTGGAGAGTCTTCTATTGTTTCCTCTACTTCTTGAATAGTAGTTTGTGTCAATAAAGGAGCATGAGTGTCTTGTTGTGTTTCAAATCTAGGTACATATCTTTCTCCTTGATATTCGGGATACTTTGTACCAATATGAAATAATCTCTCATAAGTCCATTGTTCTAGTTCTATTTATTCTTCATTATCACTTCCTTCATCAAAGATTGGACCATCTCTTGAAGTAGGGTTTTCAGATTTGTTATTTCCACATGTTTTACCTCATTTTATTTTGGTTCTCCTTTATAAATCCAAGCCAAGACTACTTTTTCTTCTTTTTCATCCTCTTGAGAGGGAGATTCTTTAACCATACCAGTTGCTTTGTGAATTTTTGGTTCTTTAGATGTAGTAGGTGTGAAAGATGAGGAAGGTTTCCCATAACATCTTGGAGATACTGGCAGTTCTGTCAATGATGGGGTCATGTCTAGCTTTTATTCTCCCATACTAGTTTCTTCAAGTTTTAATGTCTTTCCAAAGCTTCTCATAACCATGTCTTTATTATTTTTAGGTATAGTTTCTTTTGGAACTTCCTTGTTATCAGGGACCATACTATCTACTTTAACATTGTTGCAAGTATCACTGTCATCTACAGGAATTGTTACTTCCACCCCATTATGTGGGAATTTGATACACGTGGGGTAAGTAGATGGTACTACTTTGATTTCATGGATCCAAGGTCTCCCTAATAGTATTTTATAAGACAAGGGTAGATCTAGAACTTGATATATCACATTTATTTCAAACTGGTTCTATTCTAATTGGTAGAACAATGAGGCCATTAGAGGATCTTTCTTCTTCATCATAAGCTTTGATAGTTATCTTGATTCTTGAATCAATGGTTTGTTCTGAAAGAACCAACTTCTTTATTAGATTGAGAGTACAAATGTTCAACCCTGCACAACCATCTATCAATACACATCTAACATGGGATTTGTGAATTAGGAATTCAATGTGTAGAGGTTGGTTATGCGGATGTGTCAATGATTTGTCATCTTCTTCTGAAAAAGAGAGATAGTGTGGTGCTGAGATATGATTTACCATTTCTTAGAACATATCTACATCAATGTCTTTTGCAACATTTGTAGAATGTAGGGCTTGTTCAATAAATTCCCTATACCTCAAGGATATTTTAAGTAACTCAAAGATAGAAATTGGAGCAGGGTTTATTTGCAATTGATCCACCAAGTTATAGTTTGTTGTAGGAATGGTAATTCTTTGTCTCTTTGTTGCATGTTTTGGAATAGTGACAACAGGTACCTTGGAAGATGTTTCCAGTTTTGATGAGGAACTAGGTCCTTTGATTGTGACTTGTGCTTGACTTCGAGTCACTGCATTTGATTGTGTAGATGTGTCTTTAGCACCTTTAATAGTGATCACATTGATTGATTCGTATTTAATGTCCAACATGTTGATCACATTATCATTATTAGAGTACACATAATTTACTTCATTTCCTTTTCCTTTAGAAGCTTCCCCTTTCTCATAGTTAGGGAATGGTTTGTTGAATGTCGTATGGTCTTCATTAGTAGTGTGTCTCTCCAATTTGATTTTACCTCCTTCAATTATGTCTTGTATAACATGTTTAATCTTCACATAGTTAATGGTCTTATGTCCCTTGTTCTTGTGAAAAACACAATAGGAATTATCATTCCACCATTTCTGTTTGATCTCCGGTTCCCATGGTTTTGAATCAGGAATTGTAAGAACTTTTTTGTCCAAGAGTGTCTTAAAAACATTCTTAAGAGGTTCACCCAAAGGATTTAATGTTCATTGAGGTCTAGAAGTCCATGGTCTACTCTTGTTGTTCTCATTGTTTTCTTTGGTTATTGTAGTTGCTACCTTAGCTTCTTTGTTTGCTTGCATGTTATTCGCTAGATTAAACACTACTGGTTTAGGATTAGCATTAGATGCATCTACCACTCCATCATTAACAACATTCTTGTTTTTTTTCCATCACTTAGGCTTTTTGTTATAGTTGGTAGATTTTTTATCACATAAAAGGGTGATTTCTCTTTTCTTAACCATGACCTCTTCAATATGGATGACATTCTTAATCATCCTATCAAAGCTAGGTGAATCTTGCATTTGCAAAGCATAGTTTAATTTAGGTATCAAGTTGTTTATGAATATTTCCATATTTTCTGATTCGGGAATAGCTCTTGAATATCTTGAAAATATTTTCCTCCACCTTTGTAAAAAGTGTAAAGAATTCACCAGTTCTTTGTTTTGTGTTACGCAAGTCCATCATAGTTAGGTCATGTTGTATATTACAAGAGTAATGTTGGACAAAACATTGTATTAACTCCTCAAAATATTTCACCTTAGGTGTGAGTTTGGAGAACCACTCCATAGCATTTTCGCCAAGACTTCCCAAAAATAGCCTCATTAGGTATGTTGGTTTGTGCATGTACTCTATGCTTAGAGCACAAAACTCTCTCACATGGTCATGTAGATCAGTCTCTCCCTTATACTTGTCATATTTAGGCCTTGCCATGTTGGGAGGAAATAAAATCATGTTAATACTCTTGTCAAATGGAAATGGACAAATGTGGTCCAAAGATTATTTCTTCGTTGGTTTGACCTTCTCTTGTTTGAGTGTTGCAAGTTTGACTTGCATCAAGGTCAATTTTTTGGAGAGAATAGAGATAGGGGTTGGTATCTCTTTTCCTTTAGTCTTTCAACATCATAAGCTTTAGGTAGTTTCACTCCAATGGATGCTAGATGTAGAAAGTATTTATCTTTCTCTTTACCAATTATCTTTTCCAATGTTCTTTGGAATTTCCTACTTTGTTTGAGTCTATTATACTCTTCCTCAGGTACGTCTCCATCACTATCCGAGTAAAAAAAAGGGTGAGTGATGTGAATCTATTCCTCACTAATAGTGTCTTCTTGTCTTTGGTTCTTGTCATTGTTATATTCCTCAAAGGTTGTACTCCATTCATTTCTAGGATCTTCCATTGCGGTTGTGGGTGATTCTGTGTCAAATAAGAGATTGTGAGATGTTTATCCTTGTTGAAAATGTAGCAATCTAGGAGGTACTTCTGATTCATCAACAAGATACTTCTTGCGTCTTGTGTTAATCATGAATTTGAATCTCAACTATGTCAAAATTTTCCCAATAATGTCAAGTGAAGTCTCAAATTGTTCAAGTAAGTGTGTCCAAGTTGTAGAGGATTGTTTGTTGTTTGATGGAAGTAAATGACTCCAATGTCAAAGGGTTAGAATGCCCTAATAATGAGTTGGGAATCAAGTTGTTTTGAAGAGTGAATAGACCACACATTTTGAGACCAATTGTAAGAGACCAAAATGACATGTAAGGTAGACTTGTGAAATTTTTTTGAAACAGCAACAGAGAGACTAGAAAAAGCAATAGGACCAGACTAAGGAGCCAAAACGGTACCCAAATATACTAATTTTCTCTAAGAGACAACTATGCAACTGTCCATTGTTCTAGATGCAACACTTTGTAGGCGAGCTAGAAAATACCAGATGTGAGCTTCTGATGAACCAAGTGTGAGTTTTTATATACTGGATGCAACCTTTCTCCCTAGAGATGCAAAAATGACCAGATGCAAGCCAGGATACTAAATGTGACTTTGCACAACCATATGCAAGCTAGGACAGACTAAAGGTGAGCCTCTGATGTTCTGTCAAGTATTGTCAAACTTGTTAAGTTTGTCTCAGAATGCGTGAAATTTGTCTGATTGCAGATTGTTTTCTGAGACTTTCTAGTGAGTGAAAAACACATGTAGTCTAAGGATTGAATTTTGTTGCTTGTTTGAAGGATTTATCTTTTTAGTGATCTTGTAAGCACATCAAGCAATTTTGCATTGTTAGGGGTGAACAAACACATCCTTAATCCCTAGTGTCTAAGCATAGGATGAAAATATTTTCTTGTACACTTGGGTACACACTCAAATGCTAATTAGAATATGGCCATCACCAAGCACGCAATGGCTCTCATTATGATGCCATATTATCTAATTCCAAATGCAAGTGAGGGAATGAAATGATGAGTATCTTGGGGCAATTAATATTTTCCTTGCACAAAGATTATCACCCTTTTGGGGATGAATCAGGTAGTTTTGACTTTAATTTGTTGATTATGATGAGGCAATCCATTCAAAACTGTCTCCCATAGAATTTCACAAAGAAAAATTGAGACGTATAGCCCTATGAGTACTCAAATTTTTTTAGTCTCGCAAGCAAGATTCAAGTGGCTTCGCTCTACACACACCCAAGCATGTTCAAGGAATGATGTCGAAATTCCAAGAAAAAAATTGGCTTCGTCTTCTGAGGCTTTGGCCTACAAGGAAGCAATTATTTATAGTGAGTTGGAAGGGTTGGCATAAAACTTGTCCTCACTTGGGTCGTTCCTAGGAGATTTTTTCCTCAACCGGTAGGCCCTCTAATGTTTTGAAAAGCATACAAAGGATTGTCAAGCTTAGGATTTCAAGATTTTTGATTCTTCAAAAGAAGAAGAGCATACTCTCCTAGTCCATGTTGTTTTCTCCCACAAGCACTTCAATCAAGGCTCTTTCCCTCAAATGACTTCACTCACAACTCAATCCCCCATGACGATGTTTTGATTCCCCCACTTGGAAGGAAGAGAAAATCCTCTAGTGAGATTAAGAAACAAGCTTAAGTTTGATTTAAATGTTCCTAAATTATGAAAACACAAGTACTTGAAAAGCAAAGTTTGATTGTTCTTTTTCCCACAAGATTTAAGTGCTTTGCTTGTTCATTTACTATATCCTAAAATTAGACAATGAGGTTCTTTTTCCCACAATTTTAAATGACTTGTGTTGTTCAATTTCAAAACCAAAGAGAATTATACGATGTAGCTTGTTTAATTAGTCCCACAAGATTTAGTGATTTTAGTTGTCAATTACTTGCCCAAAAAGGAATTATACAATGAGAGATTTGCCTTGTTCATTCACCCCAAATTCCTCTCAAGTCCTAAATCAACTTTTGAGTTTCTGATTTTCCTTGAAGGAAAAGAGCATACTCCTATGATTGATTCAACAAATGATTAGAAAATGTCTTTAATATGAAAACTTTGAACAAGTAAATGAAGTTAATCTATCAAAAACTTGCAAACCACAAGTTAGCAATTCCCTTTCCACCCTTTTTAAGAAAAAAGGTACAGACAACAATCTGTAAATAAGAATTAAGTTTTTTAAAGAACAGAGATAGAAAAAATCCAAAGATTAGTGGTTAGACTTCTCAAATTGCAAGCTCAAAAACCAGATGTGATCTTATTTTCCCTAAATGTGATTACCTTTCTTGAATACGACCCAAAATCTACCAGAAATGATTCTTTACTAAAAATGATGCATAATTCACCAGATGCGAGCTCTAATATCTGGGATGCAATCCTATTTCCCAGAAGCGATCCTATTTCTTGAAAGCGAGCCTTTATGACTAAAGGCGACTATGTACCTAAAAATAGAGAAGAGAAATTAGTCCAAAATGAAGAATAAGGTGAAATAAAATTTGAGATTCAACCCCACGGTGGGCACCATAAATGTGTGTGTTATTTGTGTACCTATTGTCTACAAAACAACACTTCAATAATTCATTATATTAGTGAAAAACATGGAATAAGCAAGCAAATTAATCACTAAAACTTACTTATTTATTCCTATCTAAGAGGAGTGTGAATAATTCTATAGTTTCCCTCAGATTATGCATTTATTAGTGACATATACAACTTAGAATGGAAGATTCAAATGAAACTAGCCTATATTCTCAAGAAATGTTTATTTTATCTCTAAACTTGAAGATTATAACAATGCAAATGAAAGATGAGCTAAAATGCATAAAGACTTCTACGAATACTAGCAGCATAAGTTTACTTCTAAAAGTAGGGGCCCATTGAGATTAAAATTCATTCTATTTATAGAAGAATTTGGGGAATGATAGGTTAGGATTGAAAGTGGAAGAGAGGTGGAGATTGAATCTTTGGTGATCCATGTGAGGTGATCCAAGTGATTTAACTGTCATTGGTTAGGGAATCGACTTTCCCTTTTTGTAAATGGAAATGTAATTTAGGATTTATTTATTTCCTTTTTATTAATTACTTTAGCCATGTTTTGATTTGTTTTGATTGAATTGAATTATTTTGATTTAATTGACTAAGGCAATTAATTTAATTTAGTGATTAAATCACTTAGGAGATTAAATTTGATTTAATGAATTATGCCAATAAATTGAAGAATTGTCTTGACATAATTAGGGGTATGATCACACTTAGGGAAAATAGGGTCTATGGTCAGAGCAGACCAAATCAGGGTGGTTACAAGAATATCTAAGGTGAATATCAAATGGTTAAACCTGATTATGTGAGTTTTGAGAAAAGTTCAAGTTACGAGGTAAAAGTGAAATGGTTTACCGAGTTGAGATTTATGAAGAAGATGATCAAATGACTAAGAAAAAATAATGGAAAACCTAAGGAGATTAAGAGGCAAAAGTATGTCTATATAAATAATGATAAATTAATAGAGAATATGATGCTAGAAAATTGAATTAAGAAGCAGAAGAAGATGAAGAATAAAGTTACCAAGCATAATGGAGCAGAAGAAAGAGCATAATCTACAGTTTGAAATAGAGAAAAATGGAGTATGTGATTCCAGTATTCATGTGATCATAAAGGATTTGACACAAGAAAAGGTAGTTTCTATATTTACAGATCAAAGTTTTATTGTCGCTTATTAGCATTTGTAACAGAGAAAATCTCTTAATCGAGTAGATTTAACGGTCCTATTTGTAAATCCTAGACGTAGGTGACATTCCAAAAGAGTGTTTAAAGTCCTCTAAGTAAGGCCACTCCTAACAGGCTGAAGATCTTAACTAATATGGGGGAAATCCCTTAACAGGGTCACACTTAGAAAATGTGTTTGTAATCTTTTATAGGATAAGTTCTTAGCCGAGCGTACTTCAGAAAGGTACATTTTTATTGTGGGTCACAATTCCTATAGAGGTTTTTTCCAAACTGGGTTTCCTCATTAAATCTAGTGTCAACTGAGTTAAATTTGTGTTTGTTGAATTTGAATGATTTATTTTTATATTATGAGATGTATGGTTGTTTAAGTTATTAAGTTATTTGGTGAATTGGTTATTACTATATTCAGTGTTACCAAGTGAATCAGTGAGTTGAGTTTTAAGTTTTTAGGTTTGATTTGGTCTGATTCACACCCCCCCCCCCCTCAGTTGGACCAACAATTGGTATTAGAGCTTTGGTTCTCTGAAGTGTTAAGTTTAAAAGCACTTGAGTCAAGATCTAAAGATGTATAGGAGGGAAGAACCAAAGTTGAATAGGGAATATTTCTCTACATGGAAAAGTAGAATGAGATTGAATGTGTCTGGTATAGGATAATATGGACTTCATTTTCTTGATAATGAATATGTTGCACCAACTATTGCACCTCTGACAATCAGTGAGAAAATATAGAAGCAAGAATACACACAAGTTATGATTGAGATAGCTTCTACACTTACCAGCCAGGAATATGATGAACTTGATGGATGTACTACTTTGAAAAAATGAGGGATAAACATATTTTGACCTATGGTGGAGATCAGCATGTTTGTAAAGCAAAATCAAAAATTCTGAGAGGTAGATTTGATTATATGAGAATGAAAGATGGAAAAAAAATAATACAGTACAACACTAGACTTAAGGAGATTTCAAATTCTATCAGAGGAGATGGTGGAGCCATAATAGTGGAAGATGTTACAAGAAAAATATTGAGAAACCTGCTACCAAGTTATGTTATTTTTGTATCTTCTATATAAGAGTTGAGATACATTCCTCGTATGAATGTTTCTCTTGATGCTATTATTGGTAAGCTGGTTGCATTTAAGATTAATGATTTTGATAATAATTTACCTACTACATCTAAGATTGGCTATATATTTAATTCATCTTTAAGATAGGAATCTCTAAGGATTCTAGAACTAGTGATAGATATTTGAGTAGTGCTAGTGAGAGATTTTGTAACTGTCAGAGTGGTTTGGAAGAATTATTTGTTGCAGATAAAGAGAACAAGAGAGAGTTCAAAGCTTTGTTGGCTAGAAGGCTACAAAGAGGCAAAGACAAATACAGAGGTAAGTTAACCTTGAAGTGTTTTGACTATAAAAATATTGGTCATTTTTCATCTAACTTCCCTGAGAAAGATAATGAGGAGAAGAAGGACAACAAAGATAAGGACAAAAGAGAAAACAGATTCAGGAGATTTAGAAACTATAAAAAAAGGCAATAAATCTTATCGTATTGCTAATGAAGATCTAAGTGATGATGATTCAGATGATAGTGATGGAAAAGAAGTTGTTTATGTTGCTAATAAAGGCAATTCTGATGAAGAAGAACAAAGATCCCTGATATCACAAGTAAGTAAGAATGAAACATGGATTATAGATAGTGGTTGTTCACATCATATGACTGTTGACACACTTAAGTTTATTTCCTTGGAAAATCATGATGGAGGATATGTTAAATTTGGTAATGATGATCTATACCCTATGAAAGGAAAATGTTCTATAATACTACTGAATAACACAAGATGTGGTGATGTTTATTGGGTTGAAGGATTAAAGTATAATCTGTTGAGTGTTACAGTTAAATAACATAGGTCACCAACTAGAATTTCTACATGGAAGAGTGAAAGTTATTGATAAGAAGGAAAATATGATTGCTACTAGAGAAAAATATAAAGGTAATTTATTTTATCTTTATACTGCTATGAAGAGTTGCATGTATGCTAAAGTTGAGGATGTTTGGCTATGGCACAAAAGGATTTGTCATGTTAATTTTGACAAACTCATCAAAGTGAGTAAAAAGACTAGAGTAAGAGGATTATCGAGATTAGAGAAACCTGAGAATGATATGTTTAGAGAATGTCAAATGGGTAAGATGACTAAATCTAGTTTTTCATGTAAAACTTATGTTACACAAGGAATTTTGGATTTAGTTTATACTGATTTATGTGGACCCATGAGAACTCAAAATTACTATGGAGAAATATATTTTATTCTATTTATGGATGATTATTCTATAATGATGTATGTAATGTTTTTAAAAGAAAAAATTGATGCATTTCAAATGTTTAAGTGGTATAAGGCCCAATTTGAGAAAGAAAATGGAAGACAACTGAAATGTCTGAGATCTGATAAAGGAGGTGAGTTTACATATGATGAGTTTACATTTTTTTAAATGAAGACAGAATTAACAGATAGATGTCAGCACTAAGGACACCATAGTGGAATGGTATTTCTGAGAGAAGAAACATATCTATTATTGATTGTGCTAGGAAATTGATGATTGAGAAACCTGTATTTTACAAAAAAATTGGAGAGAAGTAGTTAGTACAGCTGTTTACACATTGAACCGAGTACAAATGAAAAAGGTACCAAAAAAACACCTTTGGTATGATCACAAACCTAATGTTAGTTATTTCAAATTTTTTTGAATCAGATGTTATGTATTGAAAGATTCTAGAGAAGGAAAGTTTGATTCAAAAGGGGATGAAGGAGTACTCTTAGGATATTCTACAAGGAGTAAATCCTATAAGTGTTTGAATAAAGCTACTAACAAAATGGTGGAAAGTGGAAATGTGAAAATTGACGAGTTTGCAAAAAACAATGATGAAGAAAACAAAAAGGAACCTGAAGACTATGATAAGTTTGTATATGTACAACCTGAAGTTCCTAAAAAATTACCAAGAGCACCTACCAAGGAGGAAGCTAAACAGATTGCTCTTCATCTAAATGATGTGAATGAAGCACTGAGACCTACCGAGCCTATTTTAGCAAAATATGTGAGGAGGCACCACTCCTTGAGTAAGATTATTGGAAATAAAGATGTTGGAGTGCTGACTAGAAGCAAGGTACGAGACAATACATGTTTGATATCTTCATTTGAACCAAATAAAGTTAAAGATGCACTAGATGATGAATATTGGATTAAAGAAATGAAAGAAGAGGATGACCAGATAGAAAAGAATAGTACATGGACTTTAGTAACTAGACCAAAGGATAAAATTTTTATTGGTACTAAATGGATTTTCAGAAACAAGATGAATGAGAATGGTGAAGTTATCATAAATAAAGCTAGATTGGTTTGCAAAGGTTATGCACAAGAAGAAGGCATAGATTATGGTGAGACTTTTGCACCTGTTTCTAGATTGGAAGGAGTTGGAATAATTCTAGCTTGTGTCGCTTACAAAGGATTCAAATTTTATCAAATGGATGTCAAGTCCACATTTCTGAATGGGATGCTGGAAGAAGAAGTTTACATTGAACAACTTGAAGGATTCATTGAGAGAATAAATAATAACAAGGTATGTAAGTTACATAAAGCTCTTTATGGTTTGAAGAAAGCACCGTGAGCATGGTATGAGAGGTTTCACTCTTATCTAATCAAAATAGGATTTCAAAGAACAAGTGATAACATTAATATTTACTTGAAGTGTGATAGTGACAACAAGGTTTTGATTTCTGAAATTTTTGTTGATGATACTATTATTGGAGGAAATAACACCTTATGTAAGGAACTTGTTGTTGAAAGGAAAAAAGAGTTTGAAATATCTATGATTGGAGAGAGTAATTTCTTTCTAGGACTACAGATACAACAAGTTGCAGAAGGGATCTAAATTACATAAGCTAAGTATATCAAAGAGATCCTCAAAGATTTTGGTATGAAAGATTCCAAGCCTGTTGGAACACCGATGGTCATAGGATGTAAGTTATTGTACGCCTCTCTCTCCGGTTTCCCACAGCTTTCCAAGGGCAGGGGTTAGTAGCCAAGGTTCACAAGTGCATGCAAATCTATTATGCAATAACTACTAAACGAATGATGGAAACGTAAGCAATAAAATGTACAAACAATGAAAAGTAAGACAAACGAATGCAAACCCTTCGAAGCTTGAAGCTTCTATTGTCTCTCTCTACTCCTTCTGAAACGTTGTTATTGATGCTCAGTATTGGCTGGGCAGCGTCTATGACTTGAGAAGCGTCGAGATGTTGATAGTTGCAA
>MU228227.1:16637-30591 GCA_018584345.1 Thuja plicata
TATATCTTTTTGTTAGGTTAATAGTCAATAAAATGAGTCCCATTTTGAATGATTTTGAATTATTTGAAATATGTCCCTTGGCCTACAACTGAACCTACATGGGAAATATCATTCCAAGGTAAGACATACATACATACATACAACATTTTCAAGATACAACATATAAAATTTTAAAGGATCATGTAGAAGTCCTATGTAGCAAATTTTCTTGAAGTTACCTACATAAAAAAATTTAAAAAATACATCAAACATTCAACCTATTTGAATCTACGAGTAATTTCAAACAAATTCAAGATGTATATTCAAATTTAAATAAATCATCATTACATCATTGAACGCACGAGGAATAACATTTCATCACTTGTTTTTTTCTTTTGTCGACTTCATCTCTTCTGTGTAGCATAATAAATTATATTTGTCATGTTTAGGATAAATAGCATTTGTTGGAAATGGAATCATGATTAAAGACTTATCAAATGAAAATGGACACAAAGCTTCGATTGAAAAGGGTTTAGGAGCCCCACTTTGTTTTATCATGTCCAATTGCATCTAGAAAAGTTGAAATTTCACGTTCATGATGTCAATGGGATCAGCCTCAACTCCTTCTTGTTTGAGTTTGGTGACATCATAATTGTGTGGAAGTTTGAGACCCATTTGTGCTAGGTCTAAAATGTACTTCTCCTTGTCTTTTTCCAACACTTTTTCCATAAGTTTCATGAAGAAAGGACTTTGCATAGCTTCATTAACCTTTTCATTAGTTAAATCCTCATCATTAGGACCAATGTTGCCCCCATTGTTGGTATTGTTCAACCCTTGATTGTTAGGGTCAATGTTTGCTCCTCCATTGGTATTGTTGTTGGATCCTTTGTTGTTAGGATCAACCTTTCCCCCTCCATTGGTGTTCATGTCCTTGTTTACATGGTTGATTTGATCAGGATCTATATGGCCAAATGGGAAAGACATTCTTGGTTCTATTTCTTTGATGGGTTCTTGTAAGGGTCTTGAATAACTAAAAGGATCATCCATAAAAGGACACTCTTGCCTTAGATAAGATGCGTCTGGTTGTAGGGTTGTCTTAACGTAATGAGATCGAGTAAAAATGAGAAATAACATAAATCAAATGAAGATCCTAGGTTTTTAACTCACTTAAGTGATCAATCCATGGATAATTTTGCAAAATTCCAAATAATGGAGGATTCTGATCTAGTTGAGTATACATAGAGGTAGAACGTTCAAAAGGGTATCCAAAAATGGAATTTTCTTATTTTCAAACCCTCGATATATACCCACTATTTGCCCTTTTTTGTTTCTAGGTGGCTCTTGCTTGTCTGTAGGTGGCCTTTTATTGTTAATACACAGTCACTCGAAATCCTGTATGCGACACTCTACAGTTAGCAGGCGACATTTGCCTGTTGATAGGCAGTTTTAGACTATTGACATGCGACACTTTCTAGTGGCTTACACAACTATTGAATGTTTACAGGCAAGGTTTAAAATTTGTAAGCAGCCTGGTTTTGTTTGTACGTGGCTTTGAAGTGTTGGTACATGGCGCTTTACTAATCAAAGTTGAATTTACCAATTTTTTGTTATTTTCTGGATTTAAAATTTTAAAGGCTTTGATCAGATTTGTCAAAAAAGAATTCTTGTGTACAAACAAAGCACAAGATCAACACACTCATCAAAATTGTACCATGTCCCTAAAACCACACTAAAAGTGTATGTTTTCGGATGTTTTTACGGGCATGCACAAGAATTTCTTCCAAACAATCTACCTTAGAGTAAAACAAATTTGGCTTTTAATAATGGCTCTACAAAGGTAGGTCTACTACTTTATCAAGGTTTCAAATCCCTTTTGTTCTAAATCTTGCCAAGATCGTTTACCCCCTTGCGAGCTTCCCACATGCACAAAAGTACTATTTTTCTCAATCCCAAAGGACTACTAGAGGAAGTGAGGATGGCTTGTGCAAGGTTTAGTCACTTTATGATTAAGGTAAAGTGCATTTGTTTATAGTGGGTCAGACGACATCATGGTAAAAGTGAATATATCCCACTTTGGGTCATTCGCTCTCACCATCCTCGTAAGGAAAATCTCAGGGTGCAGGCCCTTTAAAGCTCTATTTTATCTAACATGTATATGGAAAGCAAGAATTGAACTTATTCTAACAAGTTTGGGAATATAATTCACTCAAAGAGTGAAGAGCATATCCCTATTGTCTATGTTTGTTCCAAACACCTCAACCAAAAATTGTTCATTTTCAACCTCTTGACAAGGAGGTTATTAAAAATGAGATGTGTGGTTCAATTCCCTATCCTTTTCTTTGCACTAAATTGACTTTGCATGTTTGGCTTTCTGATTCACTTTGAAAAGTGAAGAGCATATGTCTAATGCTTGTTCAATTTAGACAATTAGAAGGATTTTCCTAATTACTAGATTTAAACAAAATGCCACAATTTAATCAATGCAAGCTTGTCAAGATAAATACCTCATTTTAGAAGCTAGCAAATGCTAGGTGCATTTTTGATCAATTTGGATTATTTTAACTCACCTAGTGGTGATTGTTCCCACTCTGGCTCCTCCAACAAGTTAGTCAACACAAATAGAGATAAAGTGAAGAAAACTTGAAAACTAAAATGAAAATTTCCCTCCTAAAAGCTATTTTAATCAAATTTGTCAAATCAAAGCTTAAAGAACTTAATAATGGGAATTGATCAAAGAGTAGTAAAATTTTCTTTATAAGCATAAAACACTTTAATGTAATGATCATATAGGTGTTCTTCAAATAAAATCTCTAAGAGATTAGCTGCATGTATTTTTCTATCATTTTTAGCCTTAATT
The DNA here is from genome assembly GCA_018584345.1 of Thuja plicata. Lineage (NCBI taxonomy): Eukaryota > Viridiplantae > Streptophyta > Pinopsida > Cupressales > Cupressaceae > Thuja > Thuja plicata. The sequence goes on from MU228227.1 coordinate 19,474, forward strand.
CTCACCTCTTTGTTAAGCCTTGTGACTCATTTCTCTGGTTTATGCACTTTTGGGTATTTTTCATCTGTAGTAAAGAAAAACACATAGAGTTAAAACAGTTAGTAAACCATTAAAACCCTGATTTACAGCAGAAAGACCCATGCGACATTTAACAACTAATAAGCGACATTTAAATGTTACTACACGTAAATAAAAACTTTCAAAGTAGCTTTTAAATCCTAATAGGCGGCTCAGAAAAATCCACAATAGGCAGCACAGAAAGTATAAAATGCGGTCAAATGTTGTTGGCACGTGGCTCTTAAAATTTCATAGGCAGCACACTTTATCTAACAGGTGGCACACTTTATCTCACAGGTGGTACACTTTATCTCATAGGTGACTGAAGAAAGAAAGACGGAGATGAAAGAAACTCTGCAGGTGGCACTTTACTATTCACAAGCGGCTTTGAATAATTCATAGGCGGCTCTTCCCCTATTTTCCTGCAAAATAACACAAAGAATAATGCAAAACACACAAAATATCAATATAAAATGTTAGAAATGGGGCTTAAAGCCCCATGATGGGTGCCATTTGTGTGTGTGTGATTACACCTTCATGAAATTAGGATTAGAAACAATAACTCTATGGAAAGAAAATGCTATTTAATATAAGAATTGAAGTTTAAAACCCACGACATCTCATGGTTCTCTATCTAAGCTTTGTTAAGGGAGCTCTCAGTCTTAATCTCTCCCAAGGACAATCCTAGAACGAGAAGTAAATGATAAAAAATGCTCTAATCTAGCTCAAAATGTGCTAAGATATGCTATAAAACCAACAAATGCTTCTAAACATGATATTCTAAATGCTATGCAAATGCTGAAATATTATCAAAAGCTCTCAAATGCTCTCCAAATGACTATAATAAGGATGCTTTGCGCTTGAAATTCTTTGATCCCAAACACAAAGAAAATGTCTTGTATTTATAGCAATTTCCAAGGGTAGGGGGTAGAGTGAGTTGATCATGATCAAGCTTTGGTTGAGTCAAAAGACTTGAGGTGTTTTCAAATGGAGGGAAAATGGGTTGGTTGTCCTGAAAGAAATTAGGAATTAAATAACTCAATCATTTAATTAATTTAGCCATGTAAGGGTGAATGGGTTGGATTTAATCTTTTTATTTAAACTATACAATTAATTTATTAAAATCAATTGCATAATTCGATTAATCCCTTTTAGGCTTGAATTTAATTATTTGATTTCATGATTATTTAATCCTTTGATTTAATTTGATTGCTTTCCACTTTGCTTGATAAATGTCCATTTGATTTGATCCATTTTAATGCATTGAGATGAGATTTGAGGTAATTGGCTGATATTTACAATTTTGAATTCTTAAGATACACATGGTCAAATTTAGGTGTCTATAGTACCATGCTCCCCCTGACATGACTTAGTACCTTGCTTGTTGACATGTTATGCTAGCCCCTTGCCATTAGAATTTCCTTGCATTTGATTTAAAGTTAATGCATTTGGTGGGCCCCAAACTTTATGTTTCTTTAAACCTACACTTATCCCCTTTAAAGAATTCGTCCCCTTTTGCAGCCCCTTGACTTTTTGTCTTGTCTCCTCACCCACTTGGCACATGGGCCAAGGGAAAGGAGAGGGTGATGGGATAGGGGTAGGATGGATTAGTAGGTGGGTTAGTAGGTATTAAGTTAGTTTAGGTTTTGGTTAAATAGATTTACTTTTTATTACTTCTTTTTAAATTATGTAGTCTTGTTAGTAGATTAATACTTTTACTTTTTTTTTGTTAAATTGCATAGTTAGTTAATAGTTTAATAACTCACGTTATTAATTGAAATTGTTTAGTCTATTAGAGTAATATATTTACTCGATTAATTTAAATTGTATAGTTTAGATCTACTATTAGCATTTAATTCAATAGTGATTATTACTATTATGTGCTTTCATGCAATTGGTAAAAAGGGTAAAATCTGAATAAAGATGTATTACTGGGCTAGGTTAATATCTTAAATTAAGTATTCCTTTCGAACCATGGGAAATTTCTCTTTGTAGTTAATTAATTGTTTATTATAAAAAAATGTGTGAACAAATGAAGTTTAGTATTTAATTATTATTTATATCAGTTAATTGGAAAATTAGGATAGTTCCTCAAGCAAGTTAAAAGCATCCTTTCGCAATGTAACTACATAAGATTATAGTAATTGTGAGAACCTTATTATATCAGGGATTTTTAAGGGTTGTAATGACATTTAATAGGATTAATAAATTTGATTGCTAGGTCGACCATTAATGCAATTAGTATATCCATTTGTCCTTGTAGTACTAAATTGTAGGATCTCTTGTCATTTATCGAGTTGGAATACCAACTCTGTATCTGCCTTTGTACATAACCCCGACTCAATCTATGTCTAGACCCTTCAGCTTGAAGATTAACTTCACCATGTTGTCACCTTTCCTCAACGCTTTCAGTATTATTGTGTCATCATAGTTTTTGTTTTTATGTTTTAAAAAGAAAATTATCTATGTGTTTTGCCCTAGTTTTGGGCACGATAGTTGACCGTTGTGAATAAAAATTTAAACAAATCCACAAAAGTGCAAAAGTTAATTTGATAAATTTTTTACAACAAGAGCAATTTTTTAGCATTTTTAAAAAACTTGACCTTCTGACCTATCTAGGAATTAAATGACATGAAATTATCTCCATATATTCCAAAATAAACCTAATTAAGGTATTATAACCCTTGAGACTCCCTTTGTATTGAATTACACAATTTTTGCCTATTGGCCCCAAATGCCCTAAAAGACATTTTGGCCCAAACTTAGGCTTATTACAAACATCATTCATTACAACTTATTCATCCAAGATCCATGGGGTCTTTTGGATAACTATTTATCCTATATGAGTGACCCTCTGCATTGAGTCTTACTTGCCACCATTGGTGCTCTTGCACTATACTCTCCTAGATAGAAAAGTCTCAAGTCATCTTAGAGACTAACTACTCCAAATCACATCCTTAGCGCTTAATTTCCTCCTCCAACATCTAAGTGGCTTCTGATGCAAGTAGATCCTTCAACTTGAAAACATATTCCAAGTACAACTTTTTCCTTGTTCTTTTGTCTTCCCTGCTATCTAGAATGAACTCCATGATGGCATCAGATGTAGTAGACATTTCTATAGTGTAATCTTCAGGTTCTTTGTCAATCTCTACATTATCATCTGCTTGGTACACTATTACTTTCAAAAGTGTCAAATCTGAAACATTGAAGATGGAAGACTGGGCTATATCTTATGACAACTCTATCTTGTAGGCATTTAATCTATACTTACTCATCTCCTTGCAGGGATATATCTTTCTCATCTTCAGTTTGTTATAGCTTCCTTTTGGCAACCTATCTTTACTGAGATGGACCAAAGCAAGATCCTCTATCTGAAATTGGACATCTCTTCTTTTCTGATCCACTCTTGCCTTTATCTTTTGGGTACTTTGATGAAGTGATTATCTGACTTACTCATGTATCTCCTTCATTACTTCTAGAAATTCCTATGCATTTCCCTCTCATATTTTCCACTCCTTGCAAATATCTCAATTTCATGACACCTCTATGATGAATCCCATAAATTATCTAAAATTACTCCTATTTGTGGAGTCATTGTATGCAACATTTTAAGCATGGATCACCACATGTCCCAAGCCTAACCATGTTCCTTTGTTAGACACCTCAAGAGATTTTCTAGTGATCTATTGACCATTCAGTATGCCGATCTGTTTGTGAATGGTCGGAGAAACTATAAGACAACTGAGTTTCCAACTTCTTCCATAGGGCCCTCCAAAAGTTAACCACAAAATTTGAATCCCCATTTTTCACAATGGTTAAGGATAACCCACAAATTTGAAATATGTTCTCGAAGAGGACTGCAATATGACTAGCATTGTTAGTTGTCTTACAGGGGACAAAATGTGTCATCTTATTGAATGTATCTACCATAACAAAAATTCTATCAAAGCCTTCTCTTTTTGTTGGTAATCCCAAGACAAAGTCCATGCTCAATCTCTCCCATGGTCTTTTTTAAATGCATAGAGGTTGATATACGGTTGCATTGGTTGAAACACCCTTTTCCCTTTGACATATGGTACAAGATGAGCTACCATATTTTTGACATCACTCTACAATTTGGGCTAGAAATAGTCTCCTTACTAAATCCAATGTATTTTTGAGTCCAAAGTGACCACAAAGACCACCACTATGTTTATCCCTAATAATTTTATCTATTATAGAACACTTTGGTATGTAGAGTTGGCACCCCTTAAACAAAAACCCATCTTGTGGTATGAAATTGAGAAATATAAACGAAAATAATTTTCAAACTTGTTGCAAACCTCATAGGAATCTTTACACTCTTCATCATCCTGATACATGTCCTTGAGTGATTCAATACCCACACTCTGCAACTGACTTTATTGAATAGTTACGACCCTCTTTCTCAAAGCATCTGCAACTTTATTTGCCTGCCCCTTTTTTGCTTTATGGTGAAGTTGAAGGCTTGTATGTTGTCCACCCATTTCAAGTGCATGAGGCTCAATTTATCCTGTCCATATAGAAAACTTAAAGGATTATTTTCAATAAAACTATAAATTCTTTAGGAATAAAACAGTGCCTCAATTTCATGAAATTTAAAAAATTGCAAAAGTTACTTTGACAACTTTTTGAGAACAACAACATTTTTGTTTTTTACCATTTTGAAACAACTTGACCTTCCAACCTATATATTACTTCAATGACATAAAATTAGGTTTTTACATGCCAAAATAAACCTAATTAAGGTATTAAAACCCTTGAGACTTCGTTTGGATTGAATTACACAATTTTGGCCTATTGGCCTCAAATGTCCCTAAAACACATTTCGGCCTAAACTTGGGCTTATTAAAAACATCATTCATTAAAACTTATTCATCCAATACCCATGGGGTATTGTGGTTAACTATTTACCCTATATGAGTGACGGTCTAAATTGAATCTTACTAGCCACCATTGGCTCTCCTGCACTAGCAATGTAATGAGTCAAATGCCAAAATATTTATGCCAAAGTAATGACAATAGGACTATCCATCACAATACTCATATGATCATGTATAGAATATTATCAAATTGAATGTGATCATATATCTAAATTTATAAATCAAACTAAAGTGGCATATCTATGTGAATCATATATAATCAATATTGAAACTATAACTGCAACTAAGGGTCACGATGACATTACCAAACTGACACCAAATGCCAATAATAATAACATTTGATTAAGATGTAATTTAAATATGTTGTGACATAATATCTTTTATATGTTGAAACCAATTAATATGAATTTGTAATATCAATATAAGTTGATCATGTAACATAAACTGATAAACATGATTAACATCCATTATATCCATCTTAAATGATATCCAAACTAATAAAACTTGACCCTTGACATGTCACTAATGCCACTGATTGATTATTGTGTTTGACATCAAGTACAATAAAAAACAAAGGAGAGGTGAGGAAAAATCCCCCTTTGTCCTTGGTGAAAAATACAATAATATCTCCCCCTATTTGGAACAAAAGACAAAGAAGAGAAGCTCCTTTCAAATTAAAAATATGAATAAAAAAATCAATTACTGAACCATTACACATGAAGGTAGTTGTATGAAGACAATGCCCAAAACATGGATGATAACAAATCTGAATCTCATCAGTAGTCAAAATAGTGAAATATGATATAAAATTTGTCCAACTGTAACACCAAGCTAGAGAAACTGATTAATTTGCAAAATATATGTATGTATATAGAAACCATGTTTCTTCAGATTGAAAGAGGAGATACAAAATCAACTAAATTAGGTTGGAGAATCATAAAAAAAAATTGTAACTTTAATATAAATCCTTGTGTACTGAGAATGAACCAATCCATATAAAAATGGTAAACCAAAAAAACCTTGTTGAATGCTTAATAATACTCAAAACCTGTTTGGTTTCATAGAGGGATGCAATTAACGAGTAATTATGATAAATATCTAAGAATGTCATATCAAACCGAACTCTATTAATAAACAAAAAGTTGATGTTTGAAATAGACCACAAAATCAATTTGTTAACCTTTTTCCTTCAACTTTCAATTATAAAGAGCTCCCCCTTAATCAAAATAGATAGAGTAAAAAAAATAAGGATATGATATACTTAAGTAAAGTTTCTACATTGATTTATTATAATATATTGATAGAAAAAATACTATCAGAATATTATAACCAATATTTGAATACAAAAACAATACAAACTATAGTCATAAAAACATATTCTTGCATTATTCAAAAATTATCCTTCCAAAAACTCCTTATCTCTAAAAGGACAAATGACTTGATCCTTTGGGTTAAGAACATGTTTTACATAATGGTAGACCAATTGAGCCTTTGAGCAGAATCAAATAGATGCACCTTTTGATGCAGACTATCGAGTAACAAATGATTTCTCATGTTCCATGTAGGTTTCTTAAGAAACATGGAATTTTCAGTATATTTAGCTAGTTTTTCTTTTAACCAAGAAATATCCTTATCATACTATATGCATTTGTTTTTAAGTCTCTTCCTTATGTTAACTTGTGCTCTAGTAGCTTCCTCTATACTAGTGCAAAGATATGAATTTTTTTTGTCTAACTAAATTGTATTATTTTGACAATCTCAAAAATTGAGTTCTAGTCTAATAATTTTTCTTTTTAAATTTGAAATGTCGCTTTTTTGTTCTATTAACTAGCCTTCATAATCTATAGTGATTATTTTTTAGAACATTTTTCTATTTCATTAATCTTGCATATTTCATTATTTTATTTGGTTATCATTCCTTCTAAGAAATACACATTACTTTCTATTTTGATTCTTGTAGCACACACTGAACCATTTGTTTCCAAAATATGAAATTCAATTGTTGTAAATATAACTGTGAAATTTTGTTCACAAATTTGACTTACACTCAATAAATTGTGAACCATTCCCTTAACATGATAAACATTGGTTACAAAAGTACTATCATCAATATGAATTGAAACTGATCGTTTGATTTAAAAATATTTAGTATATCACCAAACCTAACTGAACCAACATCAAATAGGCCTAATAAACCATTAACATAGGAGTTCCTCCAAGTCCAATCTGAGTTCACTCAATTCTTGAGTGGTCATGCAGTAAGGAGCCTTTGAGATAGGTTATGATCCTAACACTAAATCAATGGGGAAATCAATGTCTCTCTTAGGAGGCATTCCAGGAATCTCAGTGGGAAATACATTAGCAAAATCCTAAAGTAGTGGGTGATCAATGGTGATGTATCTTCTCTCTCTTTCCTCTAGATCTTTATCCATGATTGTAAGGAGTTGGAATCCTTACTGCATAAACCTCTTAAATTGCATTATGGAAATCATATGGAGGAAGACGGGATGTTGAACCCCATAAATTTGTCTCTCAATACTAGAATAATCAAGGCACCGAATAGTCTTGCTTCTATAGTCTATGGTGGTTCCATGTGCATCTAACCAATCCATATCACACTATGTCATAAGATCCTAGAGGAATCACACAAAGATCCATGATGATAGAAAATGGTCCTAATTCCAACTTGGAATCATAGATACAAGAGTTTGTCACCACTTTAGCCCCAGACGCTAGTTTTACCTACAACCTAACTCCCTTCTTAACTACAGCTAGCCCACATTGCTCAAATAACATAGGAGAAACATGAAAGAATCAATATCTCCAAAATCAAATCAAATAGAGGTCATGATACCTCCAAAAAAAACAACAGTCTTGATGACCATTCCCTGATCCTCAGACTTCCGCTAATCTAAGGCTCCAAATACTCTATGTGACCTACCGGAATCACCAACTATGGAATCCTATGTAGCTGATCTCTAACTAGGGGCTGGAGCTATACATTTAGGGAAATAAAGTGCAATGTGCCCATGCTGACCACATAAAAAAAATCCACCACATCTTCTATAACTTGTCCTTGGTGGGGGTTCCCTCATCTAGCACTCTCTTGAGTTCTCTGAGCGAGTCCAGTCTCCTATTTATGCCTGCTGTGTGCCGAGTTATGAGACTTTCCATACTATGAACCCCACTACAACCATGCATAAATTTCTTCTTCTGTTGAGTACTACCACCCTTTAAAGAAGATGGGTTTTTGGAGCTTCTAGCTCTTTGGGAATAATTCCCTCTATAACCAGATCCAAATCACAAAACACTACCAACTTGAGCACCAACATGACCTCCCAAGTCCAAGGCCACATTATGGTCAATGAGGGTAGCCATAGTTACTACATCTGTAATGGTCTTGGGTTTGAAAACCATTAATCCTCCAACTATCTGAGTATTAAGACCTCTCAAAAAGTGTTGTAAAATCATCAAATCATCATTCTTATACCCTGAATATGGCTTGAGCTCATAGAAATGATGCTCATATTCCTCTAAGAACATAGTAATCTACTTTAAATTGTGAAATCCCTCTACCCTTATCTATCTCCATTGACCAAGAGAGAAATCAATCTTGAAATCTCTCTAAGATAAAATCTCATTTAATTGTGGATATTTCAATTTGGAGTTTATCCTCCTCCATGTAATATTAGATGGAGGAAAATTCCCTCAAATGAATTATTACACACCTTTCCTTAATGATATTGTTATATGGATACATGTAAAAACACCGTTCCATGTCAATCAACCACGTCTCAGCAATGAACCTCCCCCGGAGTCCCTTAAACAAAGGGGGTCTATCTCTGAGAAGGTCTCTCATATGACTACCTATTCCAAAGATCACAAGCAACAACCACAAAAAAAGACAAGGGCTAAGAAAATAATTAATAATAAATAGATAAATAAGCATATTACATCTATAAATTTACTTTTCTTGCAACTAGGATTAGAAACTAGGACTCACAAAGGAAGAGTGTCATCACATATTTCTCCCCTTCGGTTACCCAAGTCAGGCCACCCAGGGCCCTGACTCCCAAGGAGAAACTCATGTGGAACTGAGTCGCCCTCTCCTGATGATGAGGATGTTCGATCAAGCCTAATGTTATAGGAATCTTCCCCCAGTCCCATCCTATGCCTAAACAAGTGCTAGAGGTATGGGCAAGGAATAGTTTTATCTTGGTTACTATCTGACCCCATTCATTTATAATGTTTTCACTTATTTACAGATCTTGTTAATGGGTTACCTAGGTCTGGCACCTTTAGGGCCTTAGGCCCCATGGCGAGTCACTCTTCGTTTATGACTCCCAAATGACAACTTTTAAAAAGTTTACAATGAATAGATCCCACAATAATTTTTAATAAAAATGTATCAAGTTGAAATCATGGAAAAAGTACATACCTCATAGGATTAAGGTAATTATTCCACCATGGGGTAAATAAACATGTAAGACATATATATCAATAAATATGATGCATAATACTTTTAGTACATAAAAAATATTCAACATTAAACTTTGAAAACATATAATAGAATTGTAATTACCATTTTTTATAGAACATTTGCATTTCATATGAAATACTAATTACCAATTTAAACGACCTTTATTACATTTAAAATACGATTTCATATAAGACATACATTAACACATTGAAATCATATTAACATAATCATTTTACCACTATTTATTAAACATCCTACAATCACAGTATTACCACCTCCCTTTTTATGAAATATGTACCATAAAATCATTTCATAATAATATACCTATCACACCCTTCATCATTTTCTAATTTTGTTTCCACATATAACAATTAGCATTCTGGCCAATTACAATTTCAATTTGAAACTCACTCATATTTCTAGAGATACGAAATAACAGAAAATTACGGCGTGGCTTAAACATCACACACTAAGCTTTGACTGCTTAGGTGTGGCTGGTGTGGGACCCTCTAACAAATCCATTTCTGTTGAGTTTGTCGTTTCTCCCCTCTGATTCTCAATGGTGACAGTCATGGCTACTGCTCAATGGTGACAGTCGCAGCTACTGCTTATTTTGAATTGTATTTTAAATCTCTCTGCCACGGCTTAATTTGAAGTGACTTTTGAATATCTCCCGCCCAGTTCGCGGCTCACGCATTTTCACTTGAATATAGCATTTTCTTGTGTCTAGAGATTTTGCATTTGCAGTTTGCAATATGTGAAGAGGCTCCAAGGGCCTAGAATATGAATTTTCCCTTGACATCCCAGGCTCTACATTTTGTCTGATGCCAACAGCCTGTCTTTTATGCATTGTCTGAGATGGAGATGCCTGTAGACGAAGATATCAGAGTTGTTCCTTTGCTTGTGGAGATGCCTCTAGACAAAGACCAGCGTATATGTCAAAGAGCATTACTGGTGGTAGAGATGGAACGCTGAGCATATTTGTGGCAGCATTGTCAATAATGTCTCTACACAATATATCTGCAGCAATAGCAATGGGCGTACCACTGTTGCAGATAATTCCAAATATCCCACTTTTATCAACTTCAACATATGCCTTTGCATTTTTCATATCCACCCAAATTTGCATTGAAGTGGGCATTCTAATCGACGCCACTACCAAGGGATGCTTGGCCGATCGGTTTTATGCAATTTCAATGCATTTTGCTTGGGGATTGTTCATCTAAACCATCTCCTGAAGTGAGGGACTACGCATCATAGTTCTCATAACCACGAGATTCCATTGTATCATCCATTTTACAGTTTAATGGCTATTGTTCTTGCTTCCAGATTCATTGCAGTGGTAATGAGTTGGGATTATAGAAAACCCAGGACTCGTGTTAGTCAAGTCCAATACTTTAAGTTTAGCACATGACAAGTCAATTATATTTTATGAAATTTTTAATAAATTAAAAAATATAGATAAATTTTTAAGTTTGTATTATAATTTAAATGGTTTCCAAAGTGCCTCAAACATCAGATTGTTGTATATGCAATGGTTTGTATTATGAAGAATGTATTTAATTTTGGAATTACAAAAATGAAAACTTATATTGGAAATCTAGAATTGATTATAGTGATGTTTATAATAGGTTTACAAATGCAATAGCTGTGGAATTTACATCAATCATTCCTTTTCAT
>MU228227.1:32381-51517 GCA_018584345.1 Thuja plicata
ATCTATCATTCTCTTGCAACATTTTACAAATAAACTCAATATTTGATTGGCTGTAATATTTTGCATGCATCTTTGCATGGACTTAAGAAAAAGATGAGGATACAATATTTAAATACATTCATTTTCATTCTAGTGATTATGACCGTATATCAAGATATATTAAAATAGGTATGTATATTGATATCACAGGCTTGTCTAGTGGATACATCCACATATGTGCAAATACTTTTAAACATGTTCAGCTAGTGTAACTTCAAAAGTATCTAATATAAATCTAGGTTGAAAGTGCTACTAATATTTTAAACTGAAATTTTCAGGTAAACTTGTTTCAGGAGATGTTTTGCATTCATAGTAGAGATTTGCAAACATAGGTGATGTTATTTATTTTTTATTGCGCTACACAGAAGATATGAAGAAGTTGAATAAAGAAAAAATAAGTGATGAAATGTTATTCATCATATGTTCAATGATGTAATAATGATCTACTACGTTGATTTATTTAAATTAAAATATATATCTTGAATTTATTTAGAATAAATCTTAGATTCAAAATAGTTCAATATTTGATACATTTTCAAAATTTATTATGTAGGTCACTTCAAGAAAATTTGTTAAACATTTCTTCTACATGATCCTTGAAAATGTTAAATCTTGTATCTTGAAAATGTTGTATGTATGTATGTATGTATGTATTATCTTGGAATGTTATTTCCAATGTAGTTTTAGTTGTATTCCAAGGGACATATTTCAAATAATTCAAAATCGTTCAAAATGGGATTCATTTTATTGACTATTAACCTAATAGCAAAATATATCAACATAGCGATCTAGTAATTTCTACTGCCCTCTTTATTAACTATTGTTATGGATTAATGTAATTTATATTATTTCTATATGTTTAACAATAAACTTTATTTAGTTGATATTACATATACATATACATATACATTTCCAAAGAGATTCAACTTATTTAATTTTTTCCTGCTTATGATATGTACATATACATTTCCAAAGACTAGTCACCTAAATCTCATTGACCTTTTCGTTAGACTGGGTCAATTAGGATAAGATGATCATGAAATGAGTTCAATGTGGTTGAGTGTGCTATTTGAAATCTAGATTCCAAGATAGAAGAGGCTACACGTCAAGCCAAGCAATTCAATGGTAAAATTCTAAAATGCTAAGAGTCATAAATTCTTACTTGTTATCTTCATGAAGTTAATTTGAATCGTCGTTATCTCAAAAATAGGAATGTATAGAGCATACTTATAGGGTTAAGTGGTTATAATCTTTACTTTGAAGAAATTTACTCTATTTTATATTAAGTATTTTTGTTTTTATTTTAACTCGCTTGTAATAATAAATTATTTTTTGTGTATAAAGCATGAAATGGATGAAGGAAAAAATTTCATTGTTTCTATATTCATCATTTATCATAGGTAGAAAATTCCATTTAAGAATTCATGAACTTCAATGAAATTTATTAAACAATATTTTAAGGTAGAAAATTATCTATAAACTATTCTTATATAGTTCCCTCTATTCTATACATCACCAAATGTGATCAATTTTTTCATGCTATTTGCTTGCATTCATCTGATGAATTGGAGGAGGACTAGTCCTCAGGGTGCTTCTAATGTCTATCCAGTGTTTAATTGTACTTTATAGGAAGTGAAGGAGGGTGATTCGCATGTGGGAGAAGTTCATCTTTGCATGTGGTCTACTACTAGTTGAAGCTTTCACAATGGATTCTTTAGAAATGTTTCTTTCTTTTATTAGTACCTTGGACCAAATGAAAAACTTCTCCTAGTGAAGTTATATGCAATAAAAAAAACTTCCCTAATCCTGAAATAGAAGTTTAATTTGAGCCAAACTTACCTCAAGTGGGAAAATAAGTTCTTTGTAGGAGGAAGGAAAGAACCATTAGATCTTTTATTTAATGGCTCATGAGAAATTTAAAATTATTAAGGAGGAAAATATTTGTCAACTCAAGAACCAACTAAGTTGAGTTGATCTATGGTGCTCGTCAATCAAGATGTAGGGTTGTGTATGAATAATTATCAAGATGAGTTCTCATTGATTCTATTGAAAAATCAATCATCTTGAATATATTGCATTATAAACGTTCTCATTCTATTGAAAAATAAATCATGTTTTTGATTGCTGGTAAGAACAGGTTTTGTGGGTACCCATAACCCCTTACAACCATTACAAAATAGATATAAGTGATAAAACCACTAAAATGATACAGGACTGAAACCCAACCCGCTAAACCCAGGACCAACCCAAAAAAGTAGAGACAAAACCCAGAAACTAGCTAAACCACCCATCAACCAAAAACCAAAAATTGATCTAGAAAAATAGAAGGAGAACAATGGGAACTAGGAAAACTCTAGGAGAGTGCCTTCTTTTTGCTTCTTAGCCTCAAACACCTTGTTGATGGCAGCATTGAAGTCTGAGATTTTGTAGATCTTGTCTTGGATTTTCTTCTTTTTGGCAGAACGCGTGCCCTTGCCAAGACCTCCTTCCTCCTTATCCTCTTTATCATCCTCAATCTTCACAATTAGAGAACCAGTATCCAATGTTGTTTTGATGGAGTTAAGGAACTCCATTACAGAACCCATAAAAATGGTGTTATACTTCATGTGCTTCTTCAGAGTGTTCTCCAGGATGTCAAATCTATCTCTCAGATTCTTCAAATTATTCTCATCCCCTTTGTCTTTATTTTCATCAATCCGGGCTGACCCTGAATCTAGATTTCCTTGGATAAGATCCACTATAGCAAACATGGAACGCAAACTAAGATTGATACTTTTTATTTCCTTAAAGACCCATTTCATAAGGCAAAATGAGTACATCGACATTGCCTTCACAGTTTGAAGAACTCCAAAAGGGGGTTCAATTTTGTCAGCCATGTCATCTTGAAGGAATTGCACATTTTGTTCCTTCATGTCAACCATTCTAGAAAAAGGAATATTCCTCAAACAATAAGGGACATTACCCTTCTCAGTAGTGTCTAGACCAGGGGTATCATCCTCCTTCCTCACCGACTAAACCTCCATAGCCACCTCGAGCTTCGGAGAAATGGGGACATCATGATCTTTGAAACTTGCATAGTTGACCAATATAGGAAATTTCTGACCACCCACATCCCCCTCAATATCTTCAGGGTCAATCCCTTTCTCTTTGGCAATTTGGGAAACATAGACTTGTCCTCATCGTTGCCAGAAACACTCACCAAAATTGATAGGGACTCGTTACTCTAATCTTCAGACTTGGATTGGGGGATATAATTAGTTGCCTCATCACCATGTCTACACTCTCACCATTAGAGTCTGTATCCATTCCTTTATTTTTTTCAAATTTTAATTTTTTAATAGTCAGCACGGCCATATCATCCCCCACCTGAATCCTTTAACCCAACGCCTTAGCAGAGAAAGAGTCTATAGGCCAGAGAATAAGAGCACTGCTAACCATAATTTTCTTAACATGTTCAACAAAAGTAGAATGAAGCCCTCATTTAGAATGAACTTGCTCTTTTTTTTTTCCTGTGGTCAATAATACTATGACAGAGAGAATGAAAAAGGTAGAAAGGCCCTCACCTTATGCCTGAAATGACATAACAACATGAAATGGTAAGAGTGAGCCCTTTTATACCTCCCATCCAAGGAGATATACTCCATAAAATTAGTAAACACCTTCACCTAGACCTCCTTCATGTACTTGACATTATAACAACCCCAAAAAATATTTCACCACACTCTCAGCCTCTGCCTTGTCCTTCGGGAAGTGTTGTATAGCCTTCAGGGATATCTTCTTATCTTTGTAAAACTTCAAGCCCTTGGTATTCAAACCAGTCACCTCAGCAATTAGGTCTTCGGTAATTTT
This sequence comes from Thuja plicata, assembly GCA_018584345.1. Taxonomy (NCBI): domain Eukaryota; kingdom Viridiplantae; phylum Streptophyta; class Pinopsida; order Cupressales; family Cupressaceae; genus Thuja; species Thuja plicata. The sequence continues at coordinate 36,270 of MU228227.1, forward strand.
AACGGTCATACCTCTGATAACCACCATACCATCCATCCAACTCTCTACAAAATCTTTCATGACAGCATCTTTAGAACCATGAAGGCATTCCATGTAGGTTATGAGGCCACTCTTATTGAGCTTATCGCAGACATTACTATAATTATTCCATTTCTTACAGTTCTTCGACTCCGTATGATTAAACCCACCACCTATGATACCCTTCAAGAACAGGGTCTTAATAGCAATGGTAGAAAAAAGATAGAGAAAGAGCACAATAGCCAAATTCAAAATGTAAAAAGTGCAAGTATATGCATGTTTGCAGTTAGCATTCTCGGGAGGGACAATCCTTTTTGTAACCCTATTTACTACATTTAATGACATGCATATATTCATAAGAGCTTTAATCTAGCCGGGAGGGGGAGAAAGCCATATGGCATTCTCCCATAGGGAGGAGGATTTATCTTTGAATATATTGAATTATAGAATTTTTCATGGATTCTATTTAATAGAAATATTTTAAAAAGATAGGAAGAAATCAAATTTTAAGGTGGAAATTATTGGACACTTAAATCTCTAGCCTTCTTGAGTTAATTATGGTGGTTATCAGAGGTAAATAGAATGATATGTTATTTTTGTTTTAATTAAGTACTCATTAATTACACACCTAGAAGTTTTGATATTATTCTTCCGCATGGCATAGGAGAAATTTCACTTTAGGTAGTGTTCTAGTTGTTCTCACATTTCACTCTATGTGTGAGATCCAACTTTAATGCATTTATCGTACTAACATCCTCCACATGGTACTATGGAATGACTATGGAGTGAACAAAGAATACAAAAATTGCTTGCAAATAGATCCTAACTCCTTCAATGCTGACAGCTAAGCTAGAGATGAAAAGTCTACTCAGCTTGAGGCAAATTCAAAATAGAATACCCACGCAAAGGCTTCAAATGCATGTCAATGGGTCTGCAACATAATGTTAATGAGGATTTTGACATTACTACACCATGTCTAGTTGGTACTCTCAGCGTGCTGGAGCCTTCTAAGGAGCAGGAGAAGGAAAAGAAGATAAATGACCCAAGTAGACTAGAGGATCCCTCCCTTCCATATAATTTGTGAGGTCAACACCCTAGGAATCAGATATCCGAGAATCCAAACATCTCATGTAAGGATATAGGAACAATTTGAGAAGAAGCTGGTTTTGATTCTGATTTGGCTTGGAGAAGGCTAATTCAGAGTGTGGTAGAGTAAAGTCTGGTATAGTTGAGATCTTCTCAAGGTCTAGCTATTGCCTAAAATTTGAAATGGGAATCAGGGATGCGACATGACATTGTTGTACCGGTTGGACTCCACAGGGGAGATTGTTGGGATATGAATCCCAATGGTTACATGACCGTTCAGTTTCCTCTATCTTTTCATCTTCAAAGAAATCTCTATTAATGACTGTGGGCAGTCATGTATTGTGATGATTAGAGGTCTTGTACTGTATCATTGATTGAGTTAATATATGGATTTCTTTCTTCAAGTGTGGACGTAGGCATATTGTCGAACGATGATAAAATGTGTCTACTATGCTTCGTCTTCTTTGTATTGTGTTTTCATTATGTTTCTCTATTTGTTTAATATTTACAAACATTACCATATTCACCTCAATATTTTCATAATTACATACAAATAAATTCTATGCATACCTCAAACCTTGTTCTACTACATTGGTGACATATTTCAACACACTAAGAAAAAAATAAAAATTCATGAACATGGCTTTCATATATTCCAGGTAGTAAGAGAAAGGATTTGTTTAGCTACAATCCTCTTATCTTTATATTCGTATATAAGGGTTCAAAGTGGGCAATTCAATAGGCTAGTGGGCATGCGGTGCACTTGTGGGGTAACTATGACATCTCTTAGCAATAAAAAGCCATTTTTCTCATCTTTTGATCATTATCGATACTCTAGATCATTTATCAGATCCATATAGCCGCCTATATCCTCTAGTTATTATCAGCAGGTGGGGACACACGGGCCTATTTGGGAGCTGGGATTAGACTGGAATTGGCATTATCTAATTCCGGATAATGCCAAATTCCATATTTGGGTCCATGAATAAAAATGGAATTGGAATTACAAAATTCCAATTTTGCCGCAAAATGGGCATATATTATTCCACCTAAATTGGTGGAATTGGAATTTTAAATTCCAATTCAAATTTTTACAAAAGAAAATTTAATATCTCATCGGATCTGTGACATGATAGGTGTGTAAATGTGTGTGTGTGTGTGTGTGTGTGTATGTGCGTATATATGTATATATACACAAATGTGTATATGTGTGTATGTATATATATGTGTAAATATGTATATATACACAAATGTTTGTATATATGTGTATGTGTGTGTATATACATACATGTGTGTATATATATACACATGTATATATACATGTATACATACATATATATGTGTATATATACACACATGTGTGCATGTGTCTATATATACACACCGTATTCAAAAAAATAAGAAATAAATATTTAAAATTATATATGCATCTTCTCAGTCATCTTTCGGGTGAACCAAACTGGTCCAGCCCATATTCCAAAAATCATTTCCAGCATATGTATCTTCCAGAATTCTAGCGTCTTACAGAATTGACCATATCAAACATTTGGTATTCCAGCACCTAAACGTATAGCCTGTGACAGGAAGCAAACCATGAAAATAATTGATGTTGTATGTGTTAGCCTCCCACGCTTGACTACATAGGCATTGGATAAAAAGAATCATTCCTACAAACCACAATATGAAGTGCATTTTATTTTGACTCAGTTGAAGACTCTTTTCAAATAGAATTTAGAGAAGAACATGAAGTTTACATGGACAAGAACAAGGAGATTTTCTTATGTCTTTGGAGTGATAAAAATGACCTAGTTAATACACAGGGTTCTCAAAGCTTATTAAAAAAAAAAAGTAATGGAAGAAGGTCGGTAATGAAAATGATAACCAAATTTTGAATAAATATTTATTCACATAAGAGGAATATCAATATTCAGAGTAGCAACAAAATATAAGAGAATCAAAAGAGGTTTATTACAACCAATTTTTTTTATAGAATACAGACTGTAACAGCTGCAATTTCGTAGCAACATTTATGTCTAAAAATAATTTATTATCAAGATTAAGAATTCACAGCTTCAAAATCAAAATAGAATCCATAACTCAATAGTTACATATTGGAAGTAGATCTGATAAAGATAGTTAACGATGTAGGTATTCTTTCCAAACCGTAGTTATATTCCAGCCACCAAACAGGTTCCAGCTACCACGCTAGGCTATACCGGTGATTATTTTATTTACAAATATTTTCTTAATCCAATTCCGTTTCCTTCTATGGCTACACCAAATTGTGCGATTTATTAAATAGATTGCATAAACTTTAGCATCTGGCCTGCTCCGGAATTCTAGAAAAATAATTACTTGCCAATAGATATGTGAGATGGTACGTTGGATTATTGCAGAAGAATCAAGCTGGCATCCTTATACACTTCGTGACGTGATGATGGCGTGGCATCTAATATTTTTGTTTAAAAACACCGTGGGCGGGTGATGATTCTCGTTTAGTCCCTTTTCTGTGGACGTCAAAGAATTGATTCCTTTGTATCTTTTGGGGAGGGGGGCAGAATTCTCATCTATCCAGAGTGTGTCATTTATCTTTCTGGCTTATGCTTTCCTCTCACGGAGAAAAAATAAAAAATATTTTGAACATATCCTGCTATGGTTGTGTTTCATTAAATTGCATATTTTGAACATTGATTTGAAGCTTTTGTTCCATTACCTGCTCACTTTGTATCTCTACAGGCGCCTACATCAGTCACTATACGACATTGATTTGCAGCTTTCTTTCTGCACAACCTGCCACGTAGCTGCAGTCAATTGATAGTTGCAGAGATTAGTAGATATGGGGGTGTCCTTTAGTGCGATGTTGTCCACTACCACTATGCGCAGTTTGTCCATCCCTTCAAACCATCTTTAAATAACAGTATCTTGATGAATGCATGATGCATAAGAAAGGAGAACCACAATGGTCTAGATGAACAAGTGCTCAAGATAGAAGAAGTTGTTCCTAATTTGAAGAATTACTTGTTTACTACATTTTCTCTAAAATCGAGAATGAATCTTCACAATTTTTAATATTTGTGCCTTTAAAATTGTGTATTATTGAATTATAAATTAATTTCATTGTTTCATATTGATAGTCGCAAAGGGGAGTAAAATAAAGGTCATGTACACTAGTGGAATGTGTATCTCATTTATGTGACACGACCAAATCTTTCAAGAGCCATGTTATTTTAAGTAATCTTTATTTCAAATCTTTATCATGATCCTTATAGAATTGAATGTAAAGATCTCTTCTTTATTCTTCTTATTGAAAAGATGTTACATTTTTATTTGGGAAATCTATTATTAAGAAAATATGTCTAATAGAGGAGATTGCACATAAAGTATAGTAATTATTAATTTCATGTATGTTATTAAAAAGGAAATAAAGTTATATTCTAAAAAGTTGACAAGCAAACAAATGATTCTATGTTTGTAAGTTAGGCGTTACATATGCACATTTATAATTAATGTGTATTGTAAATAAAAAACTCATAAAAATAAAATATTACAATCTACAACCTTTTAACACACCTTTCATAAAAACTCATATAAACAAAACACTCCATAACAAAATTTCTCCTTACTAATCTTAACTAATAATTTCTAATCCTAACATAAGTTCGTTATATATTCATTATATTTTTAAAAATATCAATTTAATTAAGAAATATTCTAAGACATTAATAGCATCTATTGCATAAATCATGAGTGAACACAAAATAGAACAAAACAGATAAGCTCCATTCTAATTGGAACTTTGGTGAAACACATAATAGGAAGAAAAGGTACATTCTAATTGGAACTTTAGTGAAGCACATAATAGAACGAAAAGGTACATTACTGCCACCAATTTATGAGAGCATTCCATCCAGAAATGACGCTTAATACTGAATAAAGACTTTGTCCCTTCCCCAACCCCACTAATAATTTACTTATTCTTAATTCAAACTGTGAAATAGACAAATGGATTGCCACAACTCAGCTGGGTTATTCTAATAAGATTCTTGGTAGATGTCCCAGGTGGTGAGGATGCTTCTGTATGTTGCAACCAATTCTGTTTCCAAGACACTGTGTAAAGGCGAATTGTGTGCAATGGATCGAGGAGGTTTGTACTGGCTCATGCTTATTGACCCTTTCTCTAGACGATGCTTCATCACCTTCTCGAAGCTTCCTTTTCCGACCACCCTCACCTCCAACGCCCCAATTCTCCCCGCCTTTCGCCCCTTCTTGTAAGCATGATTGAAGCACGCATCCAACATGCAACAGCATTCTTGCATGATATTTGCCACTTTTTCATCGTTTGGATTCAGAGGGCGTTCGACTTCGACAAAGATAACATAATGTCCAGGGCTGCAAGAATGATCGACACAGCTTGTGTACTCCACCATCTCCATTCCGCCCTCTGCTTTCAGAAATGCCGACGCTTTATCCATCACATTCTGCAGCTCTCCTTCATCCGTCTTGTCGCTGTTCACCGACAACAATATGTTGTTGCGTTGTACGAATTCCAACTCTGGGCTGCCTCCCTTCAATCCCACCATTTTCACCACGTCCCCCAACTTGTACCTGTAAAGACCTGTCCAAGCTTCGTGGAACGGATTCAGTTGCATGGTAAAATGATAATCTTTCATGTATAGACAAATCACTAAATTAAGGAACAGGATTTGATTACCTTGAAAAGTAGTTACAACCGGCTGGTAAAAATGACCCACTTGAAGATCGCCCAATTCCAGAGTCTTTGCCTCCGTGTTGTCACAGTCTACAGGTGGGACGAAAATATCGTTACCCCAGCTCTCAAGTTTTGACAATGGGATGAACTCAAAGAAGGCTGTGGTGGGCAGAAATGTGAAGAGCGTTGTTGCTGCGGTTGTGGGCTCCCTGCAAATGGCCAGATGCCCGCCTTCTGATGCGCCGTAGGAAAGCCCATAAATGGGCAGATTCCCTGAGTAGTAATTGATTCTGGAGACATATGGTTTCATGAGAGGCCCTCCTGCTCTGCATTGGATGTACAGAGCACTGGGCCACAGCCTCCTCACTATTCCCTCCCATGAACATTTTGAACACTCCCTCTCGATTAACTCTGCCAATTCCAAACTCCCATGTGTTTGGACGAGCTGTAACACCTCCCTTCGCACATTCTCGTCTTTTATTTCTTCACTCAGACTACCGCTTCTTATGTCTTTGCATATGCCCTGCGAAATAAAAGTTGAAGTTAAAAGCTATATTATCTTTTATGTAGGGGAAAGGCATCAGTACCCGCTATAGTAAATTATATCGGATTTCGCTAAGGTTTTGGTTTCTACATGCAGTCTGCAAAGACGTTATGAGTGGAAGGGTTCAAAAGTGTCGATCAATACAGGGCTTCTATTGCACTAATAATCATTCACTCAAAATCATGACAAAAAGTGAGCGGCCCTGTCAATGCATGATACAACCATTAGACTTATAGAATCCACAAGAGGCAGTTAGTCCCTTCTCATGAATCCCGAGGGGAGCGCTAACCATTTTGCCAGCAATCTCCCCCTCAACGTTACTAGGGGGACTCGAATTTATGACCAAGCTCTAATACAACTTGTTACAAGTGTGGTTGCCATTACACCAAAAGATCTACTTATCAATGCTCGATACAACCACTAGACTTATAAAATCCATAGTAAGCGGTTAGTCTCTTGTCACGAATTCCCGATAGAAACGCTGACCATTTTGCCAACAATTGGTCCCTTTCCCTTAAATATAAACTGCTAAATGATTAAAATGTTGGTCCCTTTCCCTTAAATATAAACTTCTAAATGATTAAATATAAACTTCTAAATGATTAAAATGTTTCAATCTTGTAAATATAATTGTTAGGTTAGAGTGTGTGGTAGCTTTTCTTCAACATTCACTAATCTATGATAAGAATGATGAATGCATACAGCGTTTTACTTTCTAGCATTCTTCATTAATCAGTAAACTGCCACAGAATCTAACTCAGAAACACTAAAGAACTTTGGATTATAAAAATGCAATAGTATTAATTCATATTTACCTGCCAGGAAGTTCGGAGCATGGTGAAGGCGGCATCCAAGTTGAAAGCAAAGCCTGCCTCCAAACACCAGACATGGGAAGGCTGTAGGAGCCCGCACAGTAAATGGCAGTACAAAGCCTGTGGGCTATCTTCACTCAGCACCACTTCTATGGGACTCGTGTATTTCTTATCATCATAACTGTTCTTAAATTCTTCCCCTCTGTAATAATTTGTGAGAGCCGATCCAACCTTGTGCCCTGCTCTTGTTTCAAACTGCCTACCCGCCACAGTAACCGAGAATATTTTCCCGTTTCCGTGCAGCATAGCATTACTACTAGGTGACTCCTTTGCAGCTCTGGAAAGCAAAGCAGAATGATTGACTGAAATCAATTGTAATGTTTTCTTTCACTAAAACTTAATTGACCTAATTTAGTAAACAGTGAAGTGAAGAAAATAGTTCTGATATTAAATGAAGGAATTTAAAAGATAAAATCTTTGTATTTATTGAATTGAATTACACTCACTTTCTTCACATGATAAAGAATAAACTGATTGAAAGATCAGAGATGAACAATACATTACAAAGACAGACAAATTTTAGAACTACTAAAACATAAGGAAATCTCATACATGTTCATTCAAAGCTGAAGATCAAACAATATAAATTTAGAACACCTAATTTTAATTTATACCCTCAAAAACAAAACACCTAACTAAGTGACTTTTACATTCGAAAGTCGCTCATGCAGATCTTCATCCGAAGTGAAGAGAAATTAGGGCAATTACAGTTGCAACATAAAGAGGGTGCAAACCTTCTAACTAACTGTAGCATGAATTGCTGAGCGGTTTCAAAAGCGATTTCATATTCTCTGGTAACGGGAAACTTCTTGGACTTTCCAGCGGTTGTGCCTGAGCTGTAAACACACATGTACGCGCACACACAATTTAGAAACGGAAAACACACAAGTATGAAATCAATTATTGATCGAGAAATAATTGAATAATCGATTATTCAACGCTAACTAACAAACCTAATTGAAAAGCATCGAACGGGGTAGCTGCAGAGAAGCGGAGATTTGTCTCCGCCAGCAATTCGTTCAACGTATTCTTCAATGTCATCATAATCGGTGAGGGGGAGTAAGTTCTTGAACATATGTTTGCTCATCTTCTCCTTGCTTACACCAAACTTAGCCAAATACTCGCAGTTTGCATTGTCGTGCAGTATTTTGAGCAGCGTCTGCTCCTGCACTGAGGAAGGGTTTGCCAGCATTGCATCCAACTCCACCAACAACGAATCTTGACTGTTAGCCATTTCTTTTTAAACAACCTAAAATGCTTCTGATCAGTAACAACTCGTGAAGAAATCTGTAAGGTTGGAGGCCTTTTATAACAATTTTGAAATTAATTAATTATTGTGCGTTACTGGTCGAGAGACGGTTAAGTGCTGCCGGCGGGATGTTTGTTTAATTGTGGGGTTCGCTTTTTAAACTAAATTAAGTGAAGAGTCAATCCTTCAAAACTGGCGAACGTTGAATGAATTTTCAAATGAAGACGTCGTTTTACACCTGTGCGCACGGGTGGCGAATAGTGTTGTCAAATCTTACTACTATTTTTTACCCTTTGTTCTCTTTGCGTTTTTTTATGGATAAAAATATATTGAAGCTTTTGAGATACATGCAAATGAACAAGATTGTTACATCAAAGAGATAATTACCAACAATAAACATAATTTGATTTTGTTTATACAAATAATTATTTATTTATTTATTCAAAACAATCAGTCTTATATTTTGCACAATACATAAATTAGACTTTCAAAATTGACAACAACTATAGACTTGCAATTTCATGCATGGCTTTTATAGCAATTAAATGACTTCAAAATATGGAAGCTACTTATATTTGAGAATTTACTAAAAACACTAAAAACTAATTAGAATGTTTGCCTTAAAAACTCCAACTGTATTGGCATCTCTCATATCTTATCTTACTTCTAATTGCATGCTGGACATCATTATCCAGCATTAACAAAGAAACAAAAAATTACAAAAGGATATTTAGACAATAATAACTTCATTAATATCAAAAAAAGAAGATCTAAGGAAGTTTATCACTAAACTTCCAAGTTCCGTCATCAATAATCAAGAAAAAGGAAAGGAAAGGAAAGGTGATTTTATAGTCCAACAATAATCTACCCAAATAATTATAAATAGGTGAAGAAATTGTAAAATTTATCAAGAGATAAAGGGATCCCAACTTGAAACATTCCAACTACAGTTAACTTCAAAAGTCCATTCCGTAAGGAATCAATAACATTTCATTCACAAAGAATATGGACAAAAAAGATTAAATCACTTTTCCAAAAAAAGATGAAGAGTTTGTGTTACAAAAAAAAAAAACCAACCACCAAATATGAGTCATCGAACTTTCTTTTATTCAATACAAAAACTAAGATTGTGCAATCCATCTCGCAAACAACTTGTTTCCAACCTAGTTGACAAGATTTTTAGGAAGCCACAAGTTTTGTTTCCAAAATTTGACACATTCATTTAGACAATGCCTTATTTTTCTACATATTATCAAATCATTTCCTAGATCTTTTTGCATACGTTCCTATCCTAGATTTCAAGCTAAGTATCCCATTTAATTTTGAGTAATTTTAGTTATGAATTTATTGTTCTAGTCTTTTCTTTCTATTTTAAGGTTTCATTGTTGCTTAATTATCTACTCTAAGATATTCATGTAGAGGTGATTTTGTTCATCTATATTACATTTGATTGCATTTTTCAAATTTGAAATCCTATTTACTTTTGGATTCTCTTCTTCCTATGATTCATTGATATATGAGCATTTGAATAGAGATCTTCCTATGATTTAGTGATATATGAGCATTTGCATAGAGATAATGAGTATAGCAATGGTAAAAATTAATATTAAAATGCTGAAATTTCATTACGACAAATAATAATTATATCATCATGAGATTATATGAAAAAAACATGTAACGAGAAGGAAACTGCAAGAAATATTGGGCATTAGTATTGTGCAAGGTTTTATGTTGCAAGAAGGGGAAAGAGTGTAGCTCTCCTCTTCAATAAGTTCCTATGGCAAAAAAAAATAGAGATTTTCTAGTATTATAAACTTAGTGATTGAAACATCCTAAACACGGCTCAAAGATTCCTCGGAGGAAAATTCTTCTAGCCAACATTGAATATAAACATCCTAAAATGTTGGGGTATAAAGAAATTGCATTTAGAGGTTAGACATGAAGGTTATGTTAGAATCCTCCTTGATAATCCATGGTTTCTTTCTTATTTCCTCTTTTAGACATGAAGGTTGTGTTAGAAACCTCCTTGATAATCCATGGTTCTATGGAAGATAGTTTATTCCATAGAAAATAGATGTAGGTTTTAACTCAATTTTAAATAACATAAGTATGGCTTCCCTTTGGATTGACCTCATAGGTCCACCTATTTAATTTTGTGAAGCTAAAGTATTCAGGGGAATGAATTGTTGGTTATTTTAGAAATCTGGTAATTATTGAACCATACAGTACTCAAAATTGTGTATGAGTGTCTTTCAAAACTTCAAAATCTGTAAAATTGACACTAATAGCTTTACTCATATTAAAGAAATTTAATACTCTAATCCTCTTGTAACAAATACCTAAAATCACTTCTTAATATAAAATTGATCCCCAAAACATAACACTTTACATTTATTGTTTTAAGAATATAAAATAATATAAAAAATAACAATCATATAAATAAAATTGCATCAAAATAAATCATACACAATAATCATCCTTATATAGAACTCAAAATATCAGAACAAATATAAAATAGAATTTAAAACGACAATGTCATAGCAGAATATTAAATCCGAGCATGAAACATATCATACAGTAAAACCAACAACATCGACAATTCAGTATATTATTTCCCACTATTCTTTCTTAATATGCAATCATGCCATTGTTCACCTACGCTCCTCACTCGTGCGCATTATATAATAAAAAAACCTTATTAGAAATGGATTCAAAGTTTACAAAAGTTTGAATAAATTGACCAAATATTTAAGTTTGACTGGATTGACGTAAGAGGATGACGTCACTCTGAAAGCAAAACCCAATTTTATACAGACATTCGGCCGCCATAGCCACTCACCCGCCACAGAAGAATTTCTTTGTCAACTGTCAACAGATCAAACTTGTATAAGAAAAATATTATGTATTTATGGATTTGATTTCATCATAACCTTCTTATGCTGGTGTAAATGTGGATGAAGTACAAACAAAATGTGTGTGATCGGCAACAGTTCCCGTTTGGGTACTGGAATACCATATCCTGGATATGGTCAATTCAGGAAGATGCTTATCCTTAAAATAAAATTCGGAATATGGACTGATCCGTTTGGTTCACCCAAAAGATGAATGAGAAGATGCATGAGGAATTTTAATTCTTTATTTTTTAATTTCTTTGAATATGGTGTGTATATATGTGTGTATATATACACACATGCACACATGTGTATATATACATATATACATGTGTATACACATGTATATATACATGTGTGTATATATACACATGTGTGTATATACACACATGTATACACATATACACACATACACACGTGTATACGCACACATACACACATATACACATATTTATGAACACATACACACATACACACGTGTATTTATACACACATACATGTGTGTGTATACACACATGTGTGTATATATACACACATTTATGTATATATACACACATACATGTGTGTATATATACACACATATACACACCATACATATACACATACAAGTGTGTATCCATGTATACACATATACACACATGTGTATATATATACACACATACACACATTTGTGTATATATACACACATATAAACACATGTGTATATACACATATACACATACCATATGTGTGTATATATAACATATACACAGATGTGTATATACACACACCATACATATGTGTATATATACACACACATGTGTATATGTACACACATGTATATACATACATGCATATATACACACATGTGTATATACACACATGTGTATATACACACATGTGTATATATACATCCTTATAGCAATATAATATACATCTTATAGTCACGGATCCCACGAAATATTAAATTTGCTTTTGTAAAAATTGGAATTCCTATTTAGGTGGAAGATGATATTCCCATTTTGGGGGCAAAATGAGAATTTCGGAATTCCAATTCCATTTTTTTCCAAGGACCCAAACATGGAATTTGGCATTATCCAGAATTAGACAATGCCAATTCCGGTCCAATACCTGCTGCCAAACGGGCCCTTTTCTCAGTTTTTCATTCTCTTCTTTCAATACACCAATGTCTTCCATTTTTCTAGAAAGCTCAATATTCACTCGATTTGCCTCATGACTCATAGAAACCACTTGAATGGTGATCTCAAAGTAATGTTCAAAGTAATGTTCAGTAAGTCTCAATACCTCAGATTTTTTTTCTTGTAACTTTTTACTCATTTTCCTTCTATCATCAACATTCATGTTTCTATCATGTTCATCTTTCTTTGCATCGTTCAAGACTTCAACCATTCTAACCATTTGTGTATCTTGACCATAAGAAAATATGCTAGCAATTGCACTCTAGTCTTAAAAATGGGTATTCCAAAAAAAAAATGTAAAATATTAATTAGAGAAAAATTTAGTCTATCTTTAACATTGTGTAAATTGCATTAAGTGAAATGAGACTATTAATTAAATGATGTTTGTGCCAAAAAAGTCTCAATAGAGAAGTGGTAGCTTCAAATCAGATGAACATTCACTAACAACATGCTCATGTTATGTTTGTAATGGGAAGAGAGTGAGAGAGATGGAAAAAGAGAAAGAAAAAAGTAAAGAGAGGAAGATATGGATAGATATGGAGATGGAGATGAGTATAGAGATGGGGAAGGAGGAGAGAGGGGCGACATGTCACAACTCGATCCTTTAGACTCTTATTTTTTTCAGGATTGAGTATTACTTAGACTTTTGTTGACTTGGTCCTATTTCGACTGGCTATACTCATGAGATTATATGTGTGTGTGTGTGTGTGTGTGTTCACTTACTTATGATGATGTTATATGCAGAATTTCATGTGTTCATGAAATGGATTAAGTAATTATTATTTTGAGTTTCATCATTATTGAATGTAAAGAAAAGATGATACATTGTACATTACTATGCAAATGAAATGAAATATGATCTATATCTTGATTTTGATTATGGTTTATGGACATTGACCTATTGATGTGATCTTGAGTGTTTGAGTGAGATGAAGGTGAGGGTGTGGCCGAGGTTAAGGAGGTTAGCTCCTCCGCAGTGGTGAGTTTGGATGGTCTGGCACACACCACAGTTCATTAGATGCATTCCATATCAAACATGTATTTTATTTCTAACCCTATCTTAATTGGATCAAGGAGTTTGATGTAATTTTTCTTTACAACCAACTTCATAGTTAGATTAAGAATTTGTCTCTTTAATTTTATCTTGAAATGATTTCTTCTCTTTTTATAAAAAATAAAAATCTTTTTTGAATTCGCATGGAGTGGTATTCTATTTTTTAAAATTATATTTTAAAAAAAAAATTTTTTTTTTTAAAATTCGCATGTAGTGGGTATTCTATTTTTGTTTAAAAGAAAAATTAAATTAGATTATATAGATGTTTTCAATAACTTTTACTTGTAATTATATTTGGTTTTTAGTAATTATTAAATAGATTAATTTATGAATGGTAGATTTTATAAATTAATCTATAGAGGCCTAATGTGCATTTTCTTTTGGAAAATTTAATTATAGTGATATTAGTAATTTTATTAGATAAAATAATTTTCATAGTGCTGACTATAAATGGGTTTATCACTGAATTTTATTAAGTCTTTCTGGAATCGAACTTATCATGCCATGATGTGTTTTCTGAGTGAATGATTATTTAGATTGTGTGTTTCTCTCTTTTACAAAATTGCAATGTGTTGGGTTTCTATTAGGATCAAATGACTCTTAGGGTGAAAACTAGAGGTTTTGAGGTTTCTGTTTCTATGGTGTTTTATGTGCTTCAGTGCATGTTCATGTTGATATCGATTTTGAGTGTCGACCTTTTTACCCAACCTGATTTGTCTTAACTAGTCTTATGTGATCTTGTGAGAGTATTTTAAGTGGTTTTGGTTAATTGAGAACCAATAGTTCTTTAATGGGCAAGAACCAGTTTCGAGAGTTATGTTCCTCTTTTTGATGTTGTTTATGATTCTCTGAGCGTGTATCCTTGTATGAGTGGGAATCAGTGATGAGGTTTATGATATAACTTTGTGATGTTCTTTTGTGGACCTACGGTAGGTTACCTAGTTGTGTAGTAGGAGGTGGCTTGCAATAAGTGCCCGGGCTCACAAGTGGCTGCTAGGATCATTTATTGTAAGTAATCCTAGGGTAATACCACAATAGTGGGTTACACTTTTCAGGAGGAAGGAATTCACCCCGAAAAGCGTGGCCCACTAAAAAATTCATCATATTTTCAATCGAAACAACAAAACACTTTCGATCGGAAGTGAGTAACTCCTGATTGAAAGTACCTAAAATGGGTACTTTCGATCGGAAGTTACTTTCGGTCGAAAGTACCTTGTTACTTTCGATTGAAAGTAACTTGCTTACTTTCGATCGAAAGTAACTAGTTTTTTTTTTGCGGAATAAAAAACCCGCTGAAATAATCATTTTCACTATTTCGGCTAGGTTGAAAGTGACAGGAGAGAACATTGGGCTTCTGTTTTATCTAACGTCTTTATCGGGTTTTTCACATTTATAATTTGCATATTTTATTGTTTTATAATATATATTGCTTGTATATATGCATTATAATATTTTTTATATATATATTGTTTGTAAATTTGTATATATGCATGTATATGTGTATATATGCATATATGTGTATATATATGCAGATATATATATGTATATACATATATATGTGTATATATGCATATATGTGCATATATATGTGTATAATGTATATATATGCATATATGTGTATATATATACATGTGTGTGTATATATATA
>MU228227.1:69698-89731 GCA_018584345.1 Thuja plicata
AAAATGCCACCATGCCCTAGGTGTATGGCACCATACATGCACCACACAGCGAATTAGGACAGCAATCATAAAACTCGGTTGGAGATTCACCAAAGGCTGAAAACGTGGATTTGGAGTTATTTTACATTCCCTCACATGAACACACTATTAATTTGTGCTTTGGCATAGGGGAAAGGGTACCTATAGTGCAACTAGAGCCCTAATTAGGCCTCTTGGTCTGGTCCAAATGTTGCAACAGCAGCAGCCGTCACTCCATTCCACCCCTTGGTGTTAAGACATGTTTTGTAAGTTCCAAAAATACATTAGAATATCTAACCAAAATATCCCCTCATTTGGAAGTATTTTGTTTTATGCTCAATTTTCCTCCTAGGAAGGGCTACAAGCAGATTTCTAGGCTTGTGCAGCAGCATAGTCTTGTGTAGGTTGTTCAATGGTGAAAGAACCATTGAAACTAATAAAATGGGATCTAAAATAGGCTAGGAAATTGTTCATTAGTCACCTCTGGTCTTTGTACTTACTTCTTGGGGTCTAAGTAACCTTCTCCTTGTAGTGACCTCTTGGTAACTTGTTGATCATACCACTTAATAACTTGTTGATCTTTGGTGTTGGGACTTAGATAGACCTAGTGATTAGGTTCCATTGTCTTGTAAGGTTGTGATAACCTTCTTTTGTCCTATTTGATACTTGTGATAAGTACAACAACACTAGACCCTGCACATTGGGTGTTAGGGAGTTCAACCTTCACCAAAATTGCTCATTGTTTGGAGGCTTCCGCTGTCCACTGCTGCATCATCAATGTTAAAAGGATGGCTTCTCTTACCTTCCTGCAAATGGCTAGAAAAAAAGTAGAGAATAGCTACAATATGGATAAGTGGATTCAAGATGACATGTGTCAGATGAAAACTAACCATAAAAAGTATGGAAGATAGAATTTCTTTGCTGGAGGATATTGTGGATAAAATGCACAATGACTCTGTTACGTATCAACAAGGTAATGATGTGTTTGATAAGGATAAAAACATGGATAAAAAGATAAGCATTTTGGTGGATATAAATCTTAAAATTGTTATTGATCAGATAAACAAAAACAAAGCACTTTTGAAAAAACTTGCTAATATTAGCAAAATTGGCATGAAAAACTCAGTGGATAATCTGAATTCTCTATATAATCTTCTCGAGAGTAACTACAATGACAAGGTTAAGATTGAGAATGAAGACCCCCAAGAAATTCAGATTTTGGGCCCTGGAACTAGGACACGCTCAAGCACAAAAAGGAAGACAAACATCCAGGCCAAAGATATTACCAAGCTGAGGGATTTGATCCAGTGCCTGGAACTTCAAATGGTCAAAGTTCAGATGCTAGAAGACCAGATGGAAAATGCTTAGTTGTTTGGCTGGAAGTTGCTGGGAGCTGGAAGATTTTTTGATCTTCACCTGTTGGGATTTTTTTCCTGTATGTGCTTCTTCATTCTCTTCTAATCATTAAAGTTCTATCTGGGTTTAGACCTTTTTTGGTGTGTTGTCATGCTTGATAGCTCGTTGTTTTTTTTGTAGTTTCTTGCTTATCTTTCTACTTCTTTGTAAAAGGTTCTGGGGCCCCTTCAAAACCTGTTGTTACCTTAATAAAAAACATTACTTGAACACCCAATAAAATTTGAAACCCTTGATATTGAAATATAAGTGACCTGTAAAATTTCAACACAATTAAACTATTTTGGCACAGTGTAATTGGTTTTGCAGATGGCTTCACAAAAACCAACCTCAGCGATTGCACTTTTTAAGCTTTGCATGGAGGGAAGAGGTGGACGATCTTGGTGGTGTGCATAGATATAAATAACTAGTTATTTGGACAGTTGGCAATCAGGTGAGCTGCATGAAGGCAAAGTTAATGGCTCTGAATTCTCTGAATTTCAAGGGCAATTTGAGTTTTATCCATTTTAAGTTGCCTAACTAGAAAATTGTAGTAGAAATGTGTTATTTTGCGGAATGTTCATCCACAATTATTTCATAAGGATAATGAATGTGCTTTACAAGAGCACTTTGAAGCTAATTTTCAGTTAGGTTTCTTTTGGCACTTCAAAATTTTAATGTTTGTTTTGTTTATTATTTTCAGTTTATGGTATTGGTAGAGAACTGTAAAGGTACATTGCCTTTGGTAATCTGATGTGTGAGTTGCTTTATTTTGTCTCAGCCCCCTCAATATTTGTTGAGCTTCTCAAGTTGAGTTTCAAACTGCCTTATTGTTGTCTCTTTCATTTGATTGAAAGGATCTCTTTCCAAAACTTGTTCAGCTTGTTGGAGTTTGAAGAAATTCATTTGTCAAGGCTAATGTTTTTTTTTGTTTATTGTTTTCAGTTTGTGGACTAGGTAGAAATTTTTCAAGTTACATAACATTAGAAATCCATCGAAACTAAAAGTGTGGATTCAAGGGTGTTAGAAGAAACAATCCTATACTTTGTAGTATGAACTATTGAAACCTGCTACATGTTCATATTCATAGGGAATGTAATTTTGTATGTAAAGATGGAGGCATATTATGAACCAAATTATCTTTCATCACAAGTCTTTCTAAAAAAGTCTCCAGGAGAGGTAGTTTATAAAAAATTTTAATATTTGGATTAGCAATAAATTTATTTTGTGAAGAGTTTTAACTGTTAACAAAATGAGTCAAATCTCGGTCCATTGGCTAAAATTGGCTGCCAAAACAAATGTAGAAAGGGATTTCCAACATGTTGGAAGACAACACTCTGGTCAATCAAAGGAAATGAATTGCATGATCATTCAGTGCAAGGCCTAGAATAGAGGTTGCAGTAGCGGAAGAAGAAGCATTGCGGTTTGGATGGGGAGACATTATTTTCAAGCTACACTGCCTACTACAAATTTGACATGCCATTATCCAGTCTCTGTTATTCACCTATAATTGAAACACCGAAACAACTTGATATTTTTCAAAACTAAAAATTTAAGAATAGATTTAAACCCTAGAAGTAAGTGCCCAAAAAAATTCAATTTACTGAAACTGGAAATGAAACAAAGCACTAATACTTACATGTTATCTTTCTAGAGGCTGGTTGCAACTGACAAGAATGAAGTTTGAATGAAGGTCAAAATACCGTAAGTAGAGAAATAGATGACACAAAATGTGGGATAGGAAAGCCATGCAAGGAGTAGGAAGAAACAACTACACCCATATCCTCTAAAATAGTAGTGGAAAACTTTGATCGTGCACTCTTATCCGAAAAAGCCGTGTATAAGACCCAAAAGAAATTATCCAATGAATGTAAAGAGAAATAATTTTTTAGATTTATAAACTTAAATAATATACATGTACATTTAGGACAAAAATAAAAAATTTACAAATACAAAAAATACTTGTTTACAATTGATTTAAGGAGTTTTTTTTAATAATTAGTTAAGTAAATTTCAAGAGTATTTTGATTGATTTCGAAAAAGAGGGAATGGGAAAATAGTTATGATAGTGGATAATAAAGGAAGACAAGGTTCTTGTTTTTTCATGTACGGAGTGAAATAAATAAACTTCAAAAAGAAAACAAAATATGGGATAGCATTCTTTTTTTACTACATTCTACACTGCACTGCCAAAAGAACACAGAGCAAGAAAATTATGGAAGTAAAGAAAGTGGTAGAAAAGGGGTTAAAGGAAAATTTTGAGGAAATATGAAGAAATGGAAAAGAACAGGAAATAACAGTGGGGAAACAAGCAGAATTAAGATTGGAAAGGAAGGAGATTCTCAGGGGCACGTAGGATCCCAAGCCCAAATAAATTTAATTGTATCAAATGAAATGTTTTAAATGTGAACTAAACCAGATCATGGAATGAATTGATTATTGGTACTGGTGTAAACACCAGACTTGAACTTAAAATATAGCAATTACCTTCACTTATATGATACATTCTCTAATTTTTTGAAATTAAAAGTTGTGTAAACAATTACATATGCAATTTAAGTGCAAAATAGTAGCTGGAGTGGAATATTTATGTCTTTCAAATAATACAATCTAGTTTGACATTGAAACTATGTGTGTGTGAGAGAGAGAGTGAGTGTTTGGGGGTCAATTTTTCCTAGAATTAGTTTCTTTCGAAATCTTGAATTAGAGCAGTTTTAAAAAGAAATTGGGGGAAAAAGAAATGGGAGGAAGGATTGTACATCCACAAGCTGATTAAGGAATCTACATCATAGCTCACCATATTGGAAAATAATAAAGTTACCAAGGCAGTTCTAGGTAGGATCTGAGGCCCGTGTAATTTTATTTGAAGCATATGAATTGTAAAATGCAAACAGAAGTGAGGAAAAAATTGTGCATTCTAGTAGTGTAGTCGCTAGACTAGAATTCTTAGTCAAGTTAATTTACTAACAATAAATGTTACCATCCAAGATATGGAGTAGCCCACACTACAAATACTACACTCCAATTCTTCCACACAAGCTGCAAATAAGTTGGTTTCTAAATCCTCAATGATTAAATCCACTTCCCTCTAAATCAAGTTTTAATGATAGGAGAAGGTGGAAGTTGAGTGCTTAAATAATCTCTTGTTTTCCATTTTTTAATCAACCCATGGTAGCCTATTTGTAGAGAATATAGAATCACTCTATATTCTATAAATTACTCACAAACAGAATGCTCTGTATTCAACAAATAATTAAAATCCCCAAAAATAGGGCAGAGCATAAACATGAACAAAGATGGAGATATGCAAGCTTCTCTTGCTTCTATTAATCTAAAAATTAGCTTCTACAACTAAAATAAACTTAGAGCTATCTGGGGCTGCATACAAACTTCAACAATGTCTGGAGCAATCACTGCTCAACAAGACAATTACAAAATAATTGTTGTTTTAATAAACAAGTCTCTGATAAAACAAAGCACTTACAAAAACAAACTAATTTGCTACAGCATACAACTTCTTACAAGTCTATTCTTCTTGTTGAAAGAATAAAGGCATTCTTTCACTTATAAAGTATTTGTTGTCCAAGGAAGAGAATCAGATTTGAACTTATCTTTCAAAGTCCACATAAAATTAGATTTGAAAATATCTCAAAGAAGTCTTCATAAAATCTGATTTACTCTTATTAGCAAAACAAGGGAGAATTAAAAGTCAACAAAAGAGGCTCAAAGACAATCAGATTTTATTCTAAAAAATCAACACTCCCCCATTTTCATGAGCTAAAAAAACACGATCATGCTTGATCCAAATGAACTATGCCCAGATTTCTCCTTAGGCACTCAAAACTTGCAATGCCCAAACGCTTGGTGAAAATGTCTGCTAGTTGCTGCTCAGACCTGCAAAACTCCATGTTTATTTCACCATTCTCAACTAGTTCTCTAATAAAATGATACCTGATTTCAATGTGCTTGCTTCTTCTATGAAACACAGGATTTTTTGACAAAGCTATTGAGAAAATATTGTCGCAAAATATTGTGATTCCATCCTCTTGTTCTTCCTTCAATTCTGCCAAGATCCTTCTCAGCCAAATAGCTTGACATGTTGCTGCATTTGCTGCTATACATTCATCCTCTCCTGTAGATTGAGAAACTATGGATTGCTTCTTAGAATCCCATGAGATTACACCTCAACCCATGTGAAAGACATATTTGGAAGTGCTCTTCCAATCATCCAAACTCCATTCCCAATCACTATCTGTGTAACCAATCAATCCAGAATCATTTGTTGCAGTAAAAAAAATACCATATCCCTTGGTGCCATTCACATACCTTAGGATTCTCTTTCCTACTTGAAAATGGGAGTCCTTTGGAGTTTCCATAAATCTGGAAATCAAACTTACTGCATGCATAATGTCTAGCCTAGTTGCTGTTAAATACATCAAACTTCCAACCAAGCTTTTAAACAAAGTCAGATTCACATTGTTGTTGCAATCATTCTTTCTTAGCTTTAGACCTACCGTAGTTGGTGTGGGGGCAGCCTTACTATTCTGCATTTTAAATCTCTCTAAGATTTGATTTGCATATATTTCTGGAGAGATAAAAATGCCATCATGAATTTGTTTTACTTCTATGCCTATAAAATATCTTAAGAGACCCAAGTATGACATTTCAAACTCTCTTTTCATGGCCTCTTTAAAATTAGCAATGAGGAAATCATTATCCCCAGTAAAGATTAAATCATCAACATACAAAACAACTATTAAAATATTACCATTTGTTTCCTTGATGTAAAGATTGGACTCACCATCACTTTTGCAAAACCATTGCTCACCAAATATGAGTCAATTCTACTATACCATGCTCGTGGATCTTGCTTAAGCCCATAAAGAGCCTTTTTCAGCCTATACACTTTACCTTCATGACCTGAAACTTCATAACCAAGTGGCTGCTCCACATAAACCTCTTCTTTCAATACTCCATTCAAGAAGACATATTTCACATCCATTTGATATACTTTCCATTTGTGCTAGGGTGCAATTGCTATGACAGCATGTACAGTTTCCATTCTTGCAACAAGGGCGTAGGTTTCATCATAGTCTCTACCAAACTATTGTTTATACCCCTTGACCACCAATCGAGCCTTATGCCTATCTATTTTTCCTTCAGCATTGCTCTTGGTCTTGTAGACCCACTTAACTCCAATAACTTTCTTGTTAGGAGGTAAATTAGTGAGCTCCCAAGTTTTATTTCTTTGAATTGCATCTATTTCCTTATCCATGGCCTTACACCATTTTTCTTCTTTTTCAGCATCCTCAAAATAAATTGGATCACTAGGAGAAAATAATGAAAAATTTATATTTTCATTAAATTCATTTTCATACCTTTCATCTTGGTAAATCTCCCTTAGACTCTTGGTCTTTCGTGGCACTAGGGAGGTGAGAGTGGGATCACTACTCTCTGTATTGCTACTGCTAGTCTCTGCTGGGCCAATTTTCTGCCTTCTAGAGGCTTCTATATCTATTTTTATATCATCTTGTTGTTCATTAACATCATCATCTTCAACAATAATAGGCACTTTAATTGAAGTGCTTGATGATGTGTCCACCGAGCCATCCCATGACTCATTCTCAATGAACTCCACATCTCTTGAAATGATGATCTTTTTGGTGACTGGGTTGTACAATTTGTATGCCTTTGAGTCAAGACTATATCCCACAAAGATACACTTCACACCCTTGTCATCAAATTTTTCTCTTTGCTCCTTTGGCACGTGTGCATATGCTACACATCCAAACACTCTCAAGTGTTCAACTGTCCATCTATGCTTTGCCCATGCTTCCAATGGAATCTTGTCACAGACTGCCTTTGTAGGACTTCTATTTATCAAATACACAACTATTACTACATCTTCTCCCCAATATTCAATTGGGATTCCTTTTTCTTTCATCATACTTCTTGCCATCTCAATGATGGTCCTATTCTTTCTTTCAGCCACACCATTTTGCTGCAGAGTATAACTGGCTGTTAGCTCCTTCTTTATGCAATTCTGCTTGCAAAATTCATAAAAATATTGGAGGTATATTCCCCCCCTCTATCTAACCTTAGGACTTTCAAATTGTGTCCACTTACTTTTTCAGCCTGGGCTTTAAATTATAAAAACTTATCAAAAGCTTTAGATTTATTTTGCATAAAATAAACCCATGTTCTATGGCTGAAATCATCTATCAAGGTTATAAAACAAGTACTCCCCCCAATGGAAGTGATTTTCTTAGGGCCAACTAAATCAGTATGCACCAACTCTAATGGTGCTCTTGCCCTTCTAGAGTTTCTAGAATTAAAGGGCAGCCTATGTTGCTTACCCAAAATGCAAGCCTCACACTTGCTACTAAACTCTTTAATACATGGAAAATCATCTACCATTCTTTTCTTGGACAATAAACTTAAACCAGCAAAGCCAAGATGTCCATACCTTAAATGCCACAGCTTGGAGGGGTCTTCAGTCATGCTCTTGAAGGCTTATTTTTGTACTATTGTACATGCTTTCTTGGGAGATGGAGCTGCTGAAATTCAAGAGAAACACATTTCTATCTTCAATGGAAACATTCAATTCTTTTTCATTTGGATTTTTGCAATAATTTTCTTACTCCCATCCTTATCATAAATGATGCATTGATCATTCTCAATCAGCACTTTATATCCATTTTGAATGAGTTGTCCAACACTCATCAAATTGTGCTTCATCCCTGGGGCAAAGTAAACATTCTAAATTTCTTGTTTCTCACCTTGCTTGGTGCGGATCATAATAGATCCTTTGCCCACAATTGGAACAATTCCATTGTTCCCCATCCTAATTTCTGATTTTATTGATTTATCAATGAAAGAAAAAAGACTTTCATTACCACTCATGTGGTTGCTGCAACCACTGTCCAAATACTAGACTTTGGGGCTACCTTCTTCACCAATATTGCACATGATGAAGGCTGTGGGATTATTTTCATTGCCCACTTTCACATCAGCAACATTTGCACTTTTCTTTGACTGATCACCTTTCTTTTTCCAGCATTCACTTGCATAATGCCCAAATTTATGGCAATAATAGCACTCAACATTGCTCTTGTTTGAGTTAGTATTGTGCTTGCCTCCTCTAGAATTATTGTAAGAGTTGCTAGCTCCCTCATTTGTGGCTGCTCATTCTGATCTTTCTCCTCCAGCATTTTGTTGTCCAGAGTTGCCATGACCTCTACCTCTTGAGCCTCTTCCAGAGTTGTTTCTTCCTCTCCCCCTGCCTCTTGCATTGGATTGAGCTCTGAAAGCTTTCTCTTGAGAAGCATTTACTGATCTATTAATTCGATGCTCATGGGTTTGGAAAGAACCCATCAACTCATCAATAGTCAATGTTGAGAGATCATTTGCCTCTTCAATGGAAATAAGTAGAGTATCAAATTTTGAGGGAAGACTTCTCAAAATTCTCTCTACTATTATTTTCTCCTCCATGGTTTCTCTGTTGGTTCTCAACTGGTTTATCAAACCAGTGAGTCTTGAGCTAAAATCTAAAATTGATTCATTGTTCTTCATGAGAAAAGTCTCAAATTCCCTTCGAAGCATTTGGAGCTTCACCACATGAACTTTTTTAGTCTCTTTAAAACTTGTGTGCGGGATATCCCAAGCTTCTTTGGAATAAGATTTAGCTGCTACTATTCTGGGAAAGATTGCCCCTGTCAAGGTAGTTTCAATCAAGCTCAAAGCTTTTACATCTTTCCTCCTTGACTCCTTAAATTGAGTCTTCTGATTGTTTGTGAGGGCAGAAAATAGAGCTGGGTCAGTTATATCCACAAATCCATTGACCACCAGCTCCCACAAATCATTTGCAGCCATTATGGTCTTCATATTCTTTGCCCAAACATCATAATTTTGTCCATTAAAGGACGATGGCTACTGCCAACTTTTTCCTACATCTCCAGTCATGTCTCCTATGCAAGATAAACAAATACCTAGAAAAAAACAAATGCCCAAACTCACAAGGATTGAGGGCCAATCAGCTCTGATACCATATAGAGAATATAGAATCACTCTATATTCTTGAAATTACTCACACACAGAATGCTCTATATTCAGCAAACAATTAAAATCCCCAAAAATAGGGCAGAGCATAAACATGAACAAAGATGGAGATATGCAAGCTTCTCTTGCTTCTATTAATCTGAATATTAACTTCTACAACTAAAATAAACTTACAGCTATTTGGGGCTGCATACAAACTTCAACAATGTCTAGAGAAATCACTGCTCAACAAGACAATTACAAAATAATTATTGCTACAATAAACAAGTCTCTGATAAAATAGAGCACTTACAAAAACAAACTAATTTGTTGCTGCATACAACTTCTTACAAGTCTATTCTTCTTGTTGAAAGAATAAAGACATTCTTTCACTTATAAAGTTTTTTTTGTCCAAGGAAGAGAATCAGATTTGAACTTATCTTTCAAAGTCCACATAAAATCAGATTTGAAAATATCTCAAAGAAGTCTTCATAAAATCTGATTTATTCTTATCAACAAAACATGGGAGAATTAAAAGTCAACAAAAGAGGCCCAAAGACAATCAGATTTTATTCTCAAAAATCAACACTATTTTCTTGCCTTTTGCTGCAAAGGAAAATATGTGGAGGAAGCATAAAATCAGAGTTTATAGCCTGCAAAACTAATGGCTGAAAACCTAATGCCAGAAATATATGGATTGGCATTGACAAATTTTATGAGTACATCTTGGTAAACCCCATCATCAGCCACCTGATGATTCATATTTTCATTTCTGATAGAAGAAATGAAGCAACATCCTCTAGTCTTTACTTTTTGTCAATTGGTTCATGTGCCCCATTTATTCTTTCCTTTATGCATGAATGTCCCATAGTGTAGTGGTGATGAAAAAATATGGAAAGCTGCCCCGTAGGAGATCATGCACTCCAAGCTATTTTAAATAGAATTAAATCTTATATTGCAATTTATCGAGTAAAACCTAAATGAATTTGTACCAACAATTTATTGATATATTCACAACCATTTGTTCATATAAAATATGTAGATATTGCATTAGTTTCCAGATCTGGGGCATATTTACTTCCCTTGTTATGTGTTAAAGTTGATGCCAACAAAGAAATTAGGGCTTCTTTGAAGTAATTCAGCATAACCATCATGGGTGAGACAACCATGATGTCATGCATCTTATAAGATTGCTAAGCATGTTATGTTTTTCACTTTGATCTCTATAATTCTGATTAAAGTGTTGTTTGTAAACCTATATTGAAATTATTCTAGATTTTCTACTATGACTAGATTTATGGTATAGACTTTTCAATTATTTGTGTGATGGTAAACACCTCTCCCCTGAGTGTGAATGTGAAAAGTTATACTAGAGGTGTTGAAACTCAAACAAAGAATTGATGACATTGTCCTTTTGAGTTTTGTGGGGTATCAATAAATAAGTCTGAAACCGTCCTTGCCATTTTCTCTTTGAGCTCATTAAGTATATATTTTCTAATTTTCTTGCATGTTTCATTATTGTATCTTGGTGAATGAGTGGAGTAACCTTCTAGTTCAAAATTGTGGCCATATCTTGACTTCTATTCAACTTCTCTCCTGATAAATTTGTATGAAAGTGGTATCATGGTTGTGTGTGTACCTTGAGTTTGACAAAAATTAGTGGATTTTAAATTCTATGAAAATAAATTAATGATCTTTTACTAAGTTGTGATGGTACCTATGAAGCTTTTGATAACACTTCACCTTGGGTCACACTTGGACCCCAATTAATTCAGTTAGGAATTTGTACTCACAACTGGAGGAATTGACTTACAACTACAATTAGATGTCAGAGCCTGGATGTTTACCTTAAAAATGCATTATATAAAATGGGCATTTGAAATTTTTTCCTTCATCTAAAATGATGTCATCACCACTCAAGTCTTAATTTTCCTTTTTCCCTACTTTTGCTTATTTCATTCTTTACAAAATCGAGCTTTGTTTAGCAATAAATGTGTAGAACTCTCTCGAACTCTCTCTCTCTCTCTCTCTCTCTCTGTGTGTGTTCAATTTATAGTTTTAGATTATAACCTATTGTCATGTATTCACACCTCGCCCATTTCCTATGGGACCCATATATATTTTCACTTGCTTGGCCCCTTTTTTGGGCTTTGTCTCAGTAGCTCTGATTGTGTCTCTTTAGTCCTTCTAGT
This sequence comes from Thuja plicata, assembly GCA_018584345.1. Lineage (NCBI taxonomy): Eukaryota > Viridiplantae > Streptophyta > Pinopsida > Cupressales > Cupressaceae > Thuja > Thuja plicata. Next base: position 81,338 of record MU228227.1, read on the forward strand.
TCTGGATATGAAGTGATGAGTTTTGGTCGTGACCATAGAGAGTATAGATAGAATCAAGAGAAATTATCAAGGGGCAGAGGCTTGGATCGAAGGCATCCAAAATGAATCTCACAATCATGCTGAGGAATTTGTACAAATTTATGATAGGGCATTAGCCATCCTTTCCCTGATTCAGTGCATGGAGGAATCATGGGAGGATGAGAAGATCTATCAGGATGAGATGATCATGGAATTGCAGGAGTTGATGGAGATGCCCAGGCATGTGTTAGTTGACCATGGGATCGTTAAAGAAGGAGAAGCATATGATTTCACCCGATGGTATGGAGAAGTGCTCATGGCCAAGGAAATGTTTGGGCATTTCATTGAGGAATCTTCTCAATTGAAGGGAATAGTTGAGAACATCAAGCAAGAAATCTCCAACACTGTCGCATACTGGTATCAAAAAGGTTATATAAAAAGGAGATAACTGTAGACAACCTAAAGAGTAAATTAGAGGAATTCTTCAGATTGAACTTCTTCACCAGGGATGATTTTGATAACTTTTCCATGTTCTTGAATGATATGCACACTGCTCAAGATTTGTTTCCAGAATGGGAGGATAGCTTGAAGAAATTTGAACGAGCTATGGTAGCTTTGTAATTCAAGCTAGAATCAGCATGGAGCATCAGTATAGATGAGGTAAAAGAAGTATTGGGAAGATTCCAAGCATTTAGGCAGAGCGGTCAAAGGTAGATTCTATAGTGGAGATGCATTTAATGCATAGTGGGCACACTTAGTGGTCATTTATTGAACTGCTCTCTCCTTCTGAGCATGCATGCATAATGGGTACTTATTTTCCACTATGGTAGTGGATTCCTTTTGCATTAAGGTAGAGTCCTTCTTCTTTTCCCTAACCCTAATTAGCCTTGAGGTGACACAATCTAGGCCATCTGTTATTGTTTGATCTGGGTCATTCATTGTATTCGAGGACCTATATAAAGGCTTGACTTCTCATTTGTAAGAGTGGAATTTTGAGATTGTGGCTAAAGAGCTACTGAGACAAAAAAAAATTCATTGTTGATTTCATGGTGAATACTTGATGTGTTTTAGTGCTTGCTTGGTTTCATAATTCCCTCATTTAGTGTATATTAGTTAGATAATGTTAGATGAAGTCTTGTGATTGCAATGATAAATATGATGGTGTTTTGATGAATTCCCTTGGTTCATACTTTTGACATTTTACTGATTGTAAATCATTGTACAAAGTTATCCTGAACCTCATTCATGCATATGCTTAACTTCTATCATTTGCGTACATTTTTCTTCATGATGGTGTCCATGGTGGTATGAAAATCCTCTGCATAAACCTTGAAGATTGCACCGGTTCTCGTGTAATTTTAGTATAACTTGGCAAAGAAAAACCTAGCTATTGGGAATTTGTCCACCGAAGTCTTGAATATTGCTATCATTTCCCTTAGGAGTAGATTAAAATTTCTTAACCCTACTTCCTTTTGCTTTCTTCATATTCTAAAAGTTCCAAAAAAGTGTTTCATTGCAAATCTTTCAAGACTAAAAATGTATGGCCCCTTGTGATATTCAACAAATCACATTTACCACTGAGCTTATCCATGATCAAAACCTGACATGAAAGGAACCTTAGAGTGACCTATATGATCTTCTCACAATCTTAGCATATACAAAGCTTTTATCAAGAGAGGATAAGATACCTCAGTGTTTTTTTCTACTTTTTGGTGAGTCATAAAACGTACATCTATAGAAACTGACGCTAGAAAGAGGGCCTTCATACAAGTGTTAAAAGACTGTGCATCATGAATCAAGATGGTACTACCACATAGGGACATCATACCTATCCTTTAGCCAAATCTTAGATTTGAAGAAGAAGAGAAATCTCAAAGGATCAAAGAATCTATTCAATGAGCATTAATCATTCAGTTCCTAGCGCTCGTCAGAAGGAATTAAGGAGATTTCACATACTAGATCGCATTAACTCATTTTTTCCTGACGTACATCAAATAATTTTAAGATCCACTTTGGGAGAAAAAGAATTACAAGAATTAAAGTTTGGTCCAAAGTCCAGGCGAGGCAAGAAAGAAGCATCTACGAGCCAAAACTCACCAAGTGTATCCAATCTCACGAGGTTATTTCAAACTCCACCTCCACAATGTTGAGTGGAAGAAACTGATCAAGTGCAAAAAGGATTAAATCAAGAAGGAGCTACACATATTCAAAAAATAATAGTTCAGATACCCATACAAGTAGTTTTTCCTACAGTCGTTCAATAACAAGTTCCATCAATGACACTACAACCATGGCATCCTCAAATTGCATCGCCTCTCACGACATTTTCCACATATCATAATATGCCAAAGAATCCAAAGCATTTATGTTATAAGTTATTTGTTAATGACGTCAATCACACTGCTGATGAGCACACTAAGATTTTTGAAGATGCCCTTCAAAATAGAAATGTTCTAGAAGAGGATGTTGCTTGCAGGCTATTTCCCTACTCACTGGGGGAGGAAACATTTTACTGGTACATTAACAATTCATTGAGATAAGAAGGCAAGAACGTGTGTCAATTGGTGCCCTCAATAATAGATTCTAGAGGGCTTATTCAAGATTGTGTGATCCCTATCGCATGGGTGACGATGCAGCGCAACCTATTTACTATTCAGCTCTGGATTGATTCAATTCCATTTTTAACTAGAAGACTCATCTGCCTCTTGTTAATTTGATTCAAGCTTATGTAGAGGGTGAGAGAGTAAGTTTACATTCACCAACAAATGGTACTAGAGAACCATATTTATTTGGGAATCCTAATGCTTTGAATCAAGGAACAATGAACCACACGCTGGCTCTTAATCATGTTCCTGTTCCTTCTAATCAATTTGTGTTGCATCCAGGGGCCCCTATGTCTCAAGCAATACCAGCACAACCTATATATCTATAGAACATGACAACTACAACAAGGACTCAAGAAGAAAGAGAAGAGATGAGGGATCTGATAGAGAAAGTGAAGAAGTTGTCCACTGAGGTCACCTACCTCAAAAATCAAAATAACCAATTGTAGAATCAACAAAGAAATCACTAGTCACATCAAGGTAACAACCGAGGATATCAAGCAAACCCTCCAGCTCACCAGGAAAATCCTCAAGGATATAATCAGGGATACCATGATAATCATTCTGGATATTTGAACAATAATCAAAATTATCAAGAGAATAGTTCTGGGTATTGTAATAACAACCAAGGACACTAGAGAAGATCATGGAACACAAATCCAGATAATGGTGGTGTACCCTCACCATTAGAAAATCCACTAGCTTCTGAAAGCTGACTGATAGATAAAGTTTTCCTAGCCAAAGCAGCATTGTCCGGATGGTGTCTATTGCATGAGACAAATAACCATTCTGAGTTACAATGCCAAGAATTTCAGATGGATGCCAACATTTTCAAAGGAGAAGTAAGAAACACGACTACACCTGAAAATCCTCCACCTGCGGGGTATGAATTGGTGCCCTTCGCCGAGGTACGATCAAGTGCTGGTCTTTGATGATTTCACATTTCCTCCACCTGATATGAAAGATTACATGCCAGTACCAGATAATAAGAGATTCCCACCGACATTAGCCAATGGTCTTGTGGAGGAACCCATGTATCAAGTTCCACCAAGAAATAAGCCTCCACATGCATCCCCGAATGAACCATTGCATAGGGATGGGTTTTCCTTCCCTCCATTATACAACAGTGTCCTGGTGGAGGGAGTAAGTGAAGTTTAGGCATTTCAATAGACTTCTCAAAATGCAGGTCTAAAAACATATCAGAGGAATTCTATAAATCATGAACCTATGACAACATCAACTCCTTCAAATAGTTTTTCCACACCTCGTCATCCCGGTGTGATTAATGTACTAAGTCCTCTAAGAGACTCGCTTGAGTATCGACCATCGACTAGTTTGCAAGGTGAAAGAAGGAAACTAACAACAACGAAGTCTCCATAAAATGAAAGAGGACAAATCACTACACAACCTACTGCTCATCATGGAGAGATGAGACAAAAAGAAAATCCTCTCAGGGAGGAATTCAAGAGGCTGAGCTCTTTCGTGCTAGAAGAATTCAAGAAGATCAAAGTTAGTCTGCCATTATATGAATTGATGAAAATCCTAGAAGTTAGAGAAACCTTATTGGGAAGTCTATATGATGTTGCTCCTAGGAACATTTCCCAAGGTGTGTCACATCCACCTAGGACCAACCCCAACAACCCTCAATCTGGTTTTGCACAGAATACCAATGTTGTTGAATATGTACAACCAAATGCATCTGGTGTACACCAAATTCCTCCAAGCTTCATTGGAATGGTACAAAATTTTCCTAATGACCGAAGGGTCATGTTAGATGGAGTCATATCACAAAGTGAACTTGTACCTAAGGGAAAAGAGGTAAATGGAAATATAGATGCTCCAAAAGAACAAAGGATGAATAAGAATAGAGATGATACTTTCCATAGTACGAAGAGTGAAGAATTTAATCCAAGAGAACAAAATGTTGTAATTTTCTATCAAGGAAAAGAGGATCCTGCCCCATTCCTCGTATCAATTCAAATATTTGGGAAAATGTTACATAACTGCTTGATAGATTCTGGTGCATCTGGTAATGTAATGCCCCTGGAAATATGTAGAAAATTGGGATTGATCCCACTACAGAAAGACAAGAAAGTGACACAGCTAGATAAAAATGAAGTCCCAGTTGTGGGAGAATTGAATAAAATTCATATGCAACTTGCTTCAAATCCATGAATCCAAAGCTGTATTAATACATCTGTGATGACATGTAACTAATTGAATGTTTGATAATATTAAGTTGAAGATGATGCAAAATATTAAACCAGTTAGTGGTTTGTATTGTCATTGATGTCAACTTGATATCATCTATACAGTCATATACATAATGCCAAAGACTTCAGAGAATCAATGGGATAGAGGTTATGCTTTCAACAATGCATAAAATTCAAGTATTCACTAAATGACAGACCACACCGACGGAGTGCACACAATCGGTAAAGACAAAGATAAAGTCACAGTGATGCCCAATGAACAAGAAGACAATGTTGCCTGACAAGCAAGATCCAATTATGCCTGATGAAAAAGAAGATAGTGTTTCCCGACAAGCAAGATCCAATGATGCCTGACGGACAGAGATCCTGAAGCTAACTAAAGTTGCACTGACGGAACTGGCAATTGTCACCATCAACGAACTACAGAATTGACCGACAAAATAGAGAGATCAGAAAATTAAAATATATCTAGCTGGCAGAGCTCAAGGATAGACTTAACTGATTGTTTTATTTGTTTTATTCAAACACATTTAAGCAATTTATTTATACAGTTGGCAAGAAGATAACTATGAGATAAATCAGGAGTTAAAGCCGTAAATCAAATTGGTTGGATTGTTTTTCACGCCAAGAATCAAGAATCAGAAATAAAGGAATATCATGTCTTTATAAGAGACAAGCATAATTGATTTCCACAAGCAATCAGATACATGGGGGAGTGAATTTAAAGAAGATACTGAAGAGAAACTGGTGAAGGATAAACTTCATACAGTCTTGATCAATCAAGCTAAGGGAGAGCTAAATAATTCTGCATACACCAACGAATAGTGAAGCACAACATCACACAGTAGAAAGTGTGAAGCACAAAGGAATTGAATTGATACATTGATCAGAGAGGTATTGTAAATAAATAGATCTAAATATCTGCAATTAAAAGTTGCATTAGAAATAGGTCATTATGTTTTAGTTTAACCATTGAAGCATTAAGTCTCTTAACAAAGCAGGACTTAATCATCTTCTATAATTGAGGTATATCCTAATATATTACCAAAAAGGTTGATTCATGATAGTAGCATCAGTCTTACCTAAAGCCTATTGACAGTCTAAGAAGGATGCTGATTCAAGGATGGTAGTAAGATTAGCATAAAGCCTATTGACAGTCTAAAGGTTGATTCAAGGATGGTACCGTAGATGCTAGATACTAAGTGACAACCTATGTATAAAAATACTCTAACAAGTTCACACTTAACCATGTGTTTGTAACCTTTAACAAGGTTGGCTCCTAACAGGGCTCACTTTAGAAGAGTAAAAATTTGGGGTACTAGTCCCAGTGGTTTTTTCCCTTAACAGGGTTTCCACGTTAAAATCCATATGTTATGTGTGTATGGTTTATTACTTTATTGTTTTACATTTCACATATGCATTTCTAGATTGATTGGTTTACTCTGAATATTTACTGAGCTTTGGTAAATAAGTTTTACTTCTTATCGGTAATCTAAGAGAATAAGGATAGACAAGGTAAATCAACAGACAGTTAATTATTTCAAGTAATTCAAGGCATACATCTTGTAGGGACTTAATAATCTGAGGTGTATTGATTGGTGGATTAAAGTTTAAAGGATAATTTTTTGAGGCCACTAATTCACCCCCCCTCTCAGTTATTACTAAAAATTGGTATCAAAGCTTGTGTGCTTAGAAGGAAGGTTTCAAAACCTAAGTAAAGATCAACAGATGAACAGACAAGATGTGCCCAAGTTGAACAAAGACAACTTTGCTTCATGGCAAAGCAGAATAAGACTTCACTTATCAGGTATTGGCAATGATATTACTCAATACTTAGATACTGAATATGTGTTGCCTATAGGACCATTGACGATAGATCAAGAGTAAAAGCACAATAATCTGTCACCCTTTTATAAAGGAAAAGGCTAACAAAATCAAAGTTGTTCAGCTTCAATAGTATAAAAGTGACATTTATGTTTGGAATTTGAAGATGATGTAAACTAATAATTTTTTTTACAATGGATGAAGTTTATGATTAATATTTTTAATATTTTTTTTGAATACTTTTTGATATATTTTTTTTAATTTTTAAAGATGATTTTTCAGCTGAAAAAACATACTGAAAATTAGGGGTCTAGTTCCCGCCAAAACATTATATGTAAATAAACATTTTTTCCCCTAATTTCAAAATATGTTATAGATGACATATATATCTAGTGCATAAAGAAATAAAAATTGGTTTGTGACCTATATTTTCTCTTGTATAATAATTCAAATTCCAACTCACCTAAAATCGACAGTTTTAATCTCCCGCCATATTTTTCATAACAAATATATCCCAATCAAAAAAAGAAATATATATTCTTGAAGAGGACTCTCTCTTCTAGTACACCATATGTTTTTCAAATTTATTTAATATGCTTTACTTTTTTTTTTCTTTCTCTTAATCAACATCTCCTTGACTGTTAAAATACCTACTTGCAATATTTTTTAATTATAATAGATTGTGTAATTAAAACACTATAAAATCTATAAGAGGTATTCTTGACTCTCATCTCTACAAAAGGTTTTTTTTTATTTTTTTTAAAATATCATTAAAAAGACTTAGAGTTATTGAAATGTCACTTTTCTAAAACAATTTTATTTCTACGGTAATTGGACTCAAAGTGGTATAAAACATGCATTTAACAGACATTTCTAATTGGAAAAGTGTTAGAATATGTAATCTTTCCTTGGTGAAATATATTATAAACCAAGGTAGTTTAGTTTATTTATTATGTAAGTAGGAGATTTCTATAGAATCCCTACATGAACGCATGTCCTCTTGTCCATGTGTGAGGACATAATATTTATTTGTAATTTCTTTTTATTCTAGATTCCTCCTTAAGAGGAAATAGCACAAGTGGCACACACATTATGAATGTGGCTCACGTGCACATGGGAGTTACATTCAACTCCTTTCTTCTCATCTCTACATAAGAGATTATTCTTCTCTTTATTCATTCACTTACAACACTTAGTTTCTCATTCTCATTCTCTTGAAGCATTGTATGAGCATTTTGCTCTCATTCTCTTTCTCTCTCTCTCGCTCTTAGGATTTTTGACCCATTCATAATAATATCATGGGGGTTTTTTTATGCTTTTCCTCCTTCAAAAAAATTGTCTCATATTGTATGGTGAATGCTTCTAGACTTGGTTATTTCATGGTATGCATTTTCTCACACTTTGCTCATTAGATTAAACAAGATTTTTTTTGCTCTTCCTTATCATTTCTAACATGGTATCAGAGCAGGTTGGTTTAATATTTATTTGAGTGTACAGGTGGAGGAGCTACCATATTTTGAAGCACTCCATTTGGAGACTATTGAGAGAGTATCATTTGGTTTCTAACAATTTTGTGTTGCAGGTTGTCCTTCAAAATTAAAAAAATTCCCCTCTCCTTATTCTTATAGTTTTTTTATTATTATTAAAAAAATTTCATCCTTTATTAGTGCATGTTTTTTTTAATATAAAATTTTATTTTTTAATATATAGATATATAATAGTATTTATCTTAAAAT
>MU228227.1:96862-128257 GCA_018584345.1 Thuja plicata
GAGTTTGAACCAAAATCTGTCAATGTTGCACTAGATAATGAAGAATGGATAAGTGATATGAATGATGAGATTGAACAGATTGAGAAGAACAAGACATGGTCACTTGTGCCAAGACCAGATGACAAGAATGTCATCAGTACAAAATGGATATTCAGGAACAAACTGAAGGAGAATGGAGAAGTCACAAGGAACAAAGAAAGATGAGTATACAAGGGGTATGCACAAGAGGAAGGTATAGACTATGGAGAAACATTTGCACCCATTTCTAGGCTAGAAGGAGTAAGAATTCTACTTGCTTATTTTTTATACAAAGGATTCAAAGTATATCAAATGGACGTCAAGTCAGCATTCCTAAACGGAATACTTGAAGAAGAGGTAAATAATGAGCAACTAGAAGGGTTTGTGGATCTACACAAGAGGAACATGGTATGTAGACTTCACAAAGCCTTGTATTAATTGAAACAAGCTCACAGAGCTTGGTATGAATGACTTCATTCCTATATAATAAGTATTGGGTTCATGAGGACTAGTGAAAACAATAATCTTTATTTGAAAGAAGATACTAATGCTAACACTTTGATTGCTGAAATATTTGTTGATGACATCATATTTGGAGGCAATGATATGCTATGCAAATCATTCGCTGATGAGATGAGCAAAGAATTTGAGATGTCTATGTTTGGAGAGATCAAGTTCTTTCTTGGTCTACTGATCTTTCAACAATGTGAAGGTATTTTCATTACATAGTCCAAATACATCAAAGAAGTCCTAATAATATTCAAGATGGAAGATTCCAAACTTGTTGGAACACTGATGGCTACTAGATGCAAATTAACAAAGGAAGACAAGACAATAGAGGTAAATCAGACTCTATACAGATTAGTGATAGGAAAACTCATGTATGTTGTATACACTAGACCAGATATTGCACATGTAGTAGGAACTGTTGCTAGATTTTCTGCTAACCCCAAGGAATCACATATAACTACTGTGAAAAAAATTCTAAGATATCTGAAGAATACTGAGGAATTTGGCTTATGGTATAGAAGAGAAGGAAAATTTGAACTAAAAGTGTTTACCGATGCTGACTGGGCTAGAAATATTGATGACCAAAAGAGCACAACTGGAGGAGCATTCTTTATGGGTGATAGACATGTCACATGGATTACCAAGAAGCAAGGATGCATCTCTCAGTCTACTACAGAAATAGAATATGTTGTCGCTGCTGCAAACTGCTCAAATATTGCATGGATCAAATAGTTTCTAGAAGGTATGCATATGAAGATCATAGAACCAGTAATTATCTAGTGTGATAACACCAGTGCAATAAATATTTCCAAGAATATAGTCATGCATGCAAAGACTAAACACATTGTCATCAAGTATCATTATTTAAGAGAATAATTTCAAGAAAAATAGGTCATACTTGAATTTGTGCAATCAAAAGAACAATTGGCTGATATCTTCACCAAGCCACTGCCCAAGGATACATTTGAGTACCTGAGAAAAAGACTAGGGGTCAAATCCATGTCTACCAGTCAGTAAAAAGAGTGAAGGCTACATCAGCCATATATTATCAGAATATCATTCATGATTGATGCAAGAAGAAAATGAACTTCAAAGCTACATCTATATACAGAAAGGTATATATCAGAACCGAGCACCAGAACATATTATTATATTGATGATGGATAAGGGAAATTCAAGGAATATATTATGGATAGAAGAAATTGTTTGACAGAATGCCACATATTTGACAAATATTTGTTTGGCATTGTTGTCAAAGGGAGAGAATGTATCCATATTATCATCACAAACTATTCATTATCAGATTACTCCAAATAGGGAGAGATCATATCCATAGGGAGAGAATTTGTATAAAAGTTGCAAATAAAAGATATTGACATCAAGAAGTAGAAAAGTCAAAAGAGAGAAATTGAAACAAACAGAGGACACAACACATCAAAAAAAACAAGGAAAGATGCAAGAATAAAATCTAAGATAACACAGAGCTTACCGGTGGTCAGACATTTTTATCAGTTATCAAAACAAACTATTTGGTAATTTGACGAATCTCAACAAATGTATTTCATGTTGTATTAAAAATAGTATAGTGTCATAATATAACATGTCACCATTAATGCCAATGGGAGAGATTGATGACATGTAACTGATTGAATGTTTGATAATGTTAAGTTGAAGATGATGCAAAACATTAAACTAGTTAGTGGTTTCTATTGTCATTGATGTCAACTTGATATCATTTGTACGGTCATATAAATAATGCCAAAGACTTCAGAGAATCAATGGAATAGAGGTTATGCTTTCAGCAACGCATAAAAGTCAATTATTCACTAAGTGACAGACCACACTGACGGAGTGCACACCATCGGTAAAGACATAGATAAAGTCACAGTGATGCCCAACAAACAAGAAGATAGTGTTTCTTGACAAGCAGGATCCAATGATGCCCAATGAAAAAGAAGCTAGTGTTTCCTGAAAAGAAAGATCTAATGATGCCCAACAGATAGAGATCCTGTAGCTAACTAAAGTTGCACTAATAGAATTGACAGTTTTCGTCGTCAATGAACTGCAGAATTGATCGACAAAACAAAGAGATTAGAAAATGACAAAATATCTAGCTCGCAAAGCTTAAGGATAGACTTAACTGATTGTTTTATTTGTTTTATTCAAACATAGTTAAGCAATTGATTTATAAAGTTGGCAAGAAGATAACTACAAGATAAATCAGGAGTTAAAGCCATAAATCAAATTGGATGGATTGTTTTTCACGCCAAGAATCAAAAATCAGAAATAAAGGAATATCATGTATATATAAGAGACACGCATAAATCATTTGTGCCAGAAATCAGATACATGGGGGAGTGAATTGAAAGAAGATGCTGAAGAAAAACTAGTGAAGGATAAACTTCATATAGTCTTGATCAATCAAGCTAAGGGAGAGCTAAAGAATTATATAGACACAACAAACAGTGAAGCACAGCATCACAAAGTAGAAAGTGTGAAGCACAAAGGAATATAATTGATACATTGATCAGAGAGGTATTATATGTAAATAGATCTGAATATCTGCAATTCAAAGTTGCATTAGAAATAGGTCATTGTGTTTTAGTTTAACCATTGAAGCATTAAGTCTCTTAAAAAAACATGACTTAACCATCTTCTATAATTGAGGCATATCCTAATAGATTACTAAAAAGGTTGATTCATGATAGTAGCATCGGTCTTACCTAAAGCCTATTGACAGTCTAAGAAGGAGGCTGATTCAAGGATGGTAGTAAGATTAGCATAAAGCCTATTGATAGTCTAAAGGATGATTCAAGGATGGTAGCATAGATGCCAAATACTAAGTGACAACCTATGTATAAAAATCCTCTAACAAGGTCAGACTTAACCGTGTGTTTTTAACCTTTAACAATGTTGGCTCCTAACAGGGCTCACTTCAGAAGAGTGAAAATTTGGGGTACTGGTCCCAGTGGGTTTTTCCCTTAATAGGGTTTCCACATTAAAATCTATGTGTTATGTGTGTATGGTTTATTACTTTATTATTTTACATTTCACATATGCATTTCTAGATTGATTGGTTTACTCTACATATTTACTGAGCTTCAACAAATAAGTTTTACTTCTTATCGGTAATCAACGAGAATAAGGACAGATAAGGTAAACCGACAGGCGAATAATTATTTCAAGTATTTCAAGGCATACATCTTGTAGGGACTTAATAATCTGAGGTGTATTGATTGGTGGATTAAATTTTAAAGAATAAATTTTTGAGGCCACTGATGCACCTACCCCCCTCTCAGTTATTACTAACAATCAGTCGTGGACATTCCAAAAGGATATGGTATGCTTTTAAGCAGAGATTGGTCAAGGAAATTGAATGGATACATAGTTACTAACTTTTCTCATATGTGGCTACCATGGAGAGGAATCCCAAATCAGATCAGGATAGAAAGTACACCTAGGCTCTGAATGCTAATAACCAAATATGGTGGAGACAATGAGGTTTTATTCATGGAAACAACTTTGGGATCATATGTGCCCAAAACTGGAGAAATTTTAAAGTTACAAGTTTATAATCAAGGCAGATGTCTAGAAATGATCCCCAAGTTCATTGAAGCCCCTATTGATAATGATCCAAAGCCAACTTTGAATGATGGGACGTTTGAAAATTTTAAGAACTTTGTCTTAAGGAGTGTGAAGCAAGAAGTCGAATTGGGCAAAGATGCTTGCATTCAAAACCTATTGTTACCCAATTGGTGCAGGATTCACAATGATTTCCACTTGCATAATGTGTAAAGCCACAATTTCCCAAGTGTTAAAGATGGTTCCCCAAGCATCAATGATTAGAAATTTTGACAAGGTCATCAATGTTGAAAATTCACCGCATGTGACGGGGCCACAAGTACAAGAAATTGGAGAAGATAAAAAACAAAGTTTCCAAGGAAACCATGATGGAGAAATAGACAAACCAGGATCTGAATCCTCCCATAGAAAAAATGATGATCAAGCATGGACACTATCATTTGATGGATCCAAGTCAAAGAAAGGAAATGGAGCAGGCATTGAGCTGGTCAGTACAAATGGAGAAACTTACTTAGTGGCACACAGATTACAGTTCCCATGCATAAACAATGTCGCTGAGTATGAATCATTAGTCATTGGATTGCTACTTGCTATCTAAAAGGGCACTAGGATCCTTCATATGTGCTGAGACTCAGACATAGTAGTCAGACAAGTTCAGAAGCAATGTGCATGCCATGACAAAAGGTTGGGTCTCTACTACAATAGATTTTGGGATTTAATTGAAAGCTTTGACACTTTCAACATTAAAAGGATAGGTAGAGAAAATAATCTGGTGGCAAATTCCCTGTCCCGATCAGCAATTTTATCAGAACCATTCACCATGGAATGTGTGAAGAAACTCACAGTTGAGCTAACCTTAGTACCTTATGTCCCTGACAATGTTACGAATTTCCAGGTGTTTGAAGATGATAAGCATATCCTCAATTTTCTAAGAAGTTTGAGGGTATTTGAAGAACAAGTCATCGATGAAGGAGAACAAAAACAAGCGCAGTTTGAAATTGATGAAATCATGAATTTAAGGACAAACACCATTCCTAAGGGGATGATAGAATTGGAAATAATTTTTGATTCTGACAGACTGGGTGCCCTCAAGTACGAGACATCTGATGGAGGTGAATGTGAAAAGGTAAATATAAGAACAAATGAAGATGTCAAAAATATTTTTATTGGGAAAGTTTGTACTCCAGAAGAGAGAGAGGGCATCCTAAATTTGATGAAGGAATTTCTAGATGTAATTGCATGGGGATATGAATATTTGAAGACATATGATCCATCCCTCAACACACATACAATCCCGCTCAATCCAGGTAGTAAACCATTCCGACAGAGATAGAGGCTAATAAATCTGATGTTGGAACCATTGATCTAGCAAGAGGTCAGGAAGCTAATTTCAACAAGGATTATCTTTCTAGTTAGACATTCAATGTGGGTCGCCAACCTAGTTCCTGTTAGAAAGAAAAATGGAGAAATAGGATTATGCGTGGATTTCCAAAATCTTAGTAGAGCTTCAGAGAAAGACAATTATCTGGTGCCATCCTTAGATGAAGTAATACAAGTTGTGAATAGGTCTCAGATGATGTCATTTTTAGATGGCTATTTTGGATATAACCAAGCAATGGTGGAGCAACAAGATAGATTGAAAACTGAATTTACCACAAAGTGGGGCACATTTGCTTACAAAATAATGCCCTTTGGTTTGATCAATGTTAGAGCCTCCTTCCAAAGGGCTATGGACTATACCTTCAAATATCTGGTTGGGAAATGTATCATTATATACATGGATGATCTCACTGTATTTTCCAGAAATAGAGAAAATCAAATAAATGATTTGCGAAGAATTTTTCAAAGATGTAGAAGATATGGGATATCACTAAATCTAAAGAAATGCATGTTTGCTGTCACTAAAGGCAAACTATTAGGTCATGTTATCTCTAAACACAGAATCTCAATTGATCTTGAGGGCATTGAAGCCTTCTCCAAGATTGGCCTACCAGCTAGCCAGAAATAATTGAAGTCATTCTTTGGAAAAATCAACTTCGTTAGGAAGTTCATTACTAGATTCACCGAGATAGTCAAACCAGTGAGTGATATGTTGAAAAAAGGTGCAAAAATAGATTGGACACCAACATCAAAGAGAGCATTCAAAGAAATCAAATAGGCTATTATGGATTCTCCTATCTTGATTAGTCCAGATTACACCAAACCATTCTATATATATTCCTTTACTTCAAAACACACATGTGTGGCTATCCTCACTCAAAGATCAGAAGAAAAGGACAAGCATCCTATTGCATTCATGAGTTCCCCACTAAAGGATGTAGAATTGAGATACCCAAACATTGAAAAACAAGCCTATGCTTTGGTGAAGGCGATAAAGAAATTCAAACATTACATTTTGAGAAGAAAAGTGTATGCAATAGTCCACGATGCCATAGTAAAAACCTTGTTAATGCAGAATGAGTTAGGAGAAAGAAGAGGAAAATGGATGACCATCATTCAAGAGTACAACATGGAAATACAACCAATGAAACTAGTGCATGGGAAAGCTCTGACACAAATAATCGATGTGACTGGATGCAGATTAGTACAAGTATATGTGTTAGAAGAAGTGTCTTTGAATGAATGGTATGATGACATTGTCTACTGCTTTTTGAATCATAAGTCCCCTTTTCACTTGAATCCAGTACAAAAGAGAGAATTAAGGATGAAAAGTCAACATTTTATGATTCAAGGAGCTGTCTTGTATAGGAAGAATCACGATGGAATCTATCTGAAATGTGTCAATAGGGAAGAAGCAGGTCAAATTATTGAGCACTTCCATAGTAAGCATGGGAAAAGTCATGGAAGCAATTTGGCTATAGCCCATCAAATCTCAAGGGTGGGATATTATTGGCCCACATTATTTAAGGATGCCCATGAACATGTGAAAACTTGTCACACATTTCAAGTGGCTACTATGTGTGAAAGGAATCTTGCCATGCCATTACAACCTGTTATTGAAGTTAAATCTTTTGCTAAGTGGGGGTTAGATTTTATTGGCCCTATTAATCCACCTTCTTCAAGACAACACAAGTATATCCTAACCGCTATGAATTATTGCACATGGTGGTCAGAGACCCAAGTTCTTAAACAATGCACAAATGATGTGGTCATCAAGTTCTTGAAGAGAATATCATCACTAGGTTTGGATGTCCACACGCCTTGGTGTGCAAAAATTGTTCTGGGTTTACATCTTTGAAGTTTTCTAACTGAGCATTTGACTATGGGATAACATTAAATTTTTCATCAAACTACTATCCACAATTAAATAGATTGGCTGAATCAATGAATAAGAATTTGTCAAGCGCCATCAAGAAGTAACTAGACAAGAATCTGAAGGATTGGCACACACAATTAAGATTCACCCTTTGGGAAGATAGAATTAGAATTAAGAGCTTTATAGGGATGTCTCTGTATTAGTTGTTTTATGGGTAGGATCCAGTCTTCCCAATTTAGTTAAGGATCCTGACATTACAATTTATGCAAGTGTACATGGAAGGAGAAGATAGAGTGCAGACGTGTCTGACTAAATTACTGCATTTAGAAGAGAGGAGAGATCAATCATTGGAAAAGTTTGGAAAGCATCAAGGAGTAGTCAAAATATGGTTTGAAAAAATGGATAAAGTCAAGGAGTTTCAGATTTGGTTCTCCGTTGGGACAAGGCCCATGAGAAGAAAGGTGATCACGATAAGTTTGGCAATTTGTGGAAGGGCCCTTATAAAATCTCTGAAGTACTTGGAGATAATGTATTTAAGCTGAAGACTCTGATAGGAGAGGAAGTCTCATTGCCCATCAATGGAAAATTCCTCAAGAATTATTTCCAACCATAGGTTCCCTTCCAGAAGCCTTTGTACAATGCTAGTCTAGGTTTCCCTTGCGTTCTTTGTTTTGGTTTCCTCTTTTTTCTTCTTTCCTATTCTGTCTGCTTTTGTAGTTTAGAGGGGTTTTTGGTTTGTTTCCCAATTCATTCCTATCCTATTGGTTTCCTTACCTCTATGGGATTTTGGATTTCCTATAGTCTAGGTTGTTTTTTCCTTGTTAGTTTAGGGTTTTTTTTCCCTAAGTTTTCATGCTCAGGTAGTTTTGGTTTTCTTTCCCTTGTTTTTTGGTTTTCAATTTTGGTTTTTCCAAGCAGCCTGAAGGTTTGGGTGTCCTCATTTGTGAGAAGGTGTTGTGTGTTCCCTAAATTCATCTAAAGGTACCACTAAGTCTTGTTTATTTCATTTCCCAGATAACTATTTATGAAAATCCTCAGAAGACAAGGTTGTCTATCTTATGTTTGTCATCAGGTGGAATGTGAACTTAACTCAGAAGATTAATCATATATTGTGTCTTGACATTTGAACTCTGAGGTTTTTATATCTCTCACACCTAATCAGTTGCTCTGACACATTGAAAATTATTTGAGAGAGGTTATGACTTGTGAAAATTTTAAAATCTTGCTTTAATGCCACTATAATTCCCTAACCCATAGTGGGCTTCACTACTCACAAGCCAAGAAAAAAAAATGAAATATCAAAAGGAAGAGAAAAGAAAAGAAAATTGAGGTAAAATATCAAAGAATTGGCTTTGGGGATTTGCAGACATCTCTACAGGTGTTCAAAATAATGATTCATCAGAAGTAGAGAAATTTCCATGGGATTACAATGACAACCACATCAGGGTTATGGACGCTTGACTGGCAGCGAGGCAATGTCCAAGATGCTTTTGGAGTCAAGAGAAATATAACTTGTCATGACTAATCAGTTCCCAAATTGTCTTTTTGAGTGGGAATTAATGCATTTGCACACACATGTGTAATTACAGACTGAGGGTGTCTTGATCCAATATATGATCCTCCTCCCCTTTCAATTTCATTTTCTTTCTTCGTGATGATGTAATATCGGTTAACCAAAGATTCTAAGTTTGGATTAAATTTTTATCCATGAAATGTTTTGAACATTTCACCTGTGGTGTCGCTAGATGTTGTGACATATTCACACCTCAACCATTTCCTATGGGACCCTTGTCTCTTTTCACTTGCTTGGCCCCTTTTTGGGGCTTTATCTTAGTAGCTCTGATTGCGTCTCCCTATTCCTTCCAGTTATAGATATGAAGTGATGATTTTTGGTCATGACCATAGAGAGTATAGATAGAATCAGGAGAAATTATCAAGGGGCAAAGGCTTGGATTGAAGGCATCCAAAATGAATCCCACAAGCATGCTGAGGAATCGGTATGAATTTATGATAGGGCATTAGCCATCCTTTCCCAGATTTAGTGCATGGAGGAATCATGGGAGGATGAGAAAATCTATCAGGATGAGATGATCATGGAATTGCAGGTGTTGATGGAGAGGCCCAGGCATGTGCTAGTTGACCATGGGATCATTAAAGAAGGATAAGGATATGATTTCACCCGATGGTATGGAGCAGTGCTCATGGCCAAGGAAATGTTTGGGCATTTCATTGAGGAATCTTCTTGATTGAAGGGAATAGCTAAGAACATCAAGCAAGAAATCTCCAATGCTGTCACATCACTGGTATAAAAAATTTTATATGAAAAGGAGATAACTATAGACAACTTGAAGAGTAAATTTGAGGAATTCTTCAGATTGAACTTCTTCACCAGGGATGATTTCAACAACTTTTCAATGTTCTAGAATGATATGCACACTGCTCAAGATTTGTTTCCAGAATGGGAGGACAACTTGAAGAAAGCTGAATGAGCTATGGTAGCCTTGGAATTCAAGCAAGAATCAGCACTGAGTGTCAGTATAGATGAGTTAGAAATAGTATTGGGAAGATTCTAGGCATTCAGGCAGAGCGGTCAAAGGTAGATTTTGTAGTGGAGATGCATTTAATTCATAGTGGGCATGCTTAGTGGTCATTTATTGCACCCCTCTCTCCTTCTGAGCATGCATGCATAATGGGTACTTATTGCCCACTATGGTAGTGGATTCCTTTTGCATTAAGGTAGATTCCTTCTTTTCCCTAACCCTAATTAGGGCTAACGTGGCACAATCTAGGCCATTGGTTATTGTTTGATCTCGGCCACTCATTGTATTCAAGGACCTATATAAAGGCCTCACTTCTCATTTGTAAGGGCATAATTTTGAGATTTGGTTCTAAAAAGCTACTAAGACAATAAATTTTTCATTTTTGGTTTCATGGTGAATACTTGATGTGTTTTAGTGCTTGTTTGGTTTCATAATTCCCTCATTTAGTGTAGATTAGTTGGATAATGTTAGATGAAGTGTTGTGATTGCAATGATAAATATGATGGTGTTTTGATGAGTTCCCTTGGTTCATACTTTTGATGTTTTACTGATTGTAAATCGTTGTGCAAAGTTAGCCTGAACCTCATTCATGCATATGCTTAACTTCTGTCATTCGTGACATTCTTCTTCACGACGGTGTCTGTGGTGGTATGAAAATCCTGTGGATAAACCTTGAAGATTGTACCAGTTCTCATGTAGTTGTAGTATAACTTGGCGAAGCAAAACCTGGTTATTGGGAATTTGTCCACCGAAGTATTGAATATTTCTATCATTTCCCTTAGGATTATATTAAAATTTCTAAACCATACTTCCTTTTTCTTTTGGCATATTCTGAAAATTCCAAAAAAGTGTGTCATTGCAAATCTTTCAAGACTGAAAACGTAAGGCCCCTTGTGATATTTAGAAAATCACATTTACCACTGAGATTATCCATGGTCAAGACCTAACATGAAAGGAAACTTGGAGTGACCTATATGATCTTCTCACAATCTTAGCATATACAAAACTTTTATCAAGAGAGGATAAGATACCTCAGTGTTTTGTTCTAGTGCTTGGTGGGTCATAAAACGCACATCAAATTAAACTAGATTTTGTGACGTATTCACACCTCTCCCATTTCCTATGGGACCCCTATCTCTTTTCACTTGCTTGGCCCCTTTTTTGGGCTTTGTCTCAGTAGCTCTAATTGTGTCTCCTTATTCCTTCCAATTCTGGATATGAAGTGATGAGTTTTGGTCGTGACCATGGAGAGAGAAGTTTTGAATAGAATCAGAAGAGGATCCATCATGGGCTTGAAGCATGAAAAGAATGAAACACAAGGAGTGAAGATTATTTGATAATAATCCATGGGTGGTCCTCAATCATACCCAATGCAAACAAGATGGTCTGCCTGGGGCTGGTAATCACACCTAGTGCAAAACCATGATACTAGAAGGGATTCACTTGCCCAAAACACTAAACATTTTAGTAAGACAATTATAGAGTCTACACTTTAATGGTGGGAATGTCATGCACGAGACTCCACCTAGTTGGGCACAACAGTTGCATGATGACCAGTAGAAGGGATTCATTTCTGAATGAAGAGGTATCTCAGCATGCATTAGTCGCGCCCAACATAGACATAGGTTCTCTATGCCCAAATGCTCAGCAAAGGGTAAATTTAATTTCGTTACAAGAAGTATTGTGGGTGACAAAAAATCAGTGAAGAGGCCCGAGAAAGGAGGAGCACAATTCAACGGACTCCAAGGATAGTCAAACCAAGGAAGAATCTTTCACCAATGCAAAAGCCCACTGTCAAGAAAGGAGGAACACAGTTTCATGAAAGTCATGGAAAATCCTTGACAAAATAAAATCCAAGACCAAGCGATAACGCCGCCTGTGAGGAAGGAGGTGGGTGTTCTCTCCCAAGTCAGGGAATGACGGATGTGAAGGAAAATTCCAGAGTCCTCCACTTTCCGAAAAGTGTGCCCAAGCGCATTACGGTGATGGTCAATGAATTTACAAATGGAGAAGGTTCCTTCATTAAGCCTCAAACATGCTCAAGATGCTAGATGGAATGTAATAAGGAAATTGGTTAATGTTTAGAAGTCTATCCACAAAAGGGATATTAAAGTTTTAGAAAGACTTAAAATTTACAATGCCCCATTTATGATCTATACACATGGACATGTTCAAAAATTAATTGAAGAAAAGTGGTGATGAGAGGTCGAAAGAGAAATTGCGAAGATTAAAATAAATTTAAATGATAAGAAAATCCAAAACTCAAAAAATTGGAAAATTCAGAAAACTCGAAAAATATTTCAAAATTTGAAAACTTTGAAATACTCAAAATTTGAAAAAGGATTAAAAAACTTGAAATCTTCTAAAATTTGGAAATCTTGAAATCTTGGAGAAATTAGAAATCTCAAAAAATCCAAAATTTTGGAAAGTTCTAGAAAATGGTGAATCTTGAAAAAAATGAAATCTTGGAAATTTATCGGAAAATCCAAAATTTGGCGAATTTGGGAAAAAATTGAAAAATCCAAAAATTTGGAGAATTTCAGAAAATTTAAAACCTTTGAAGAAATGGAAGTCTTGAAAAAAAACCAAAACTCAAAAAGTTGGAAAATTCAGAAAACTCAAAAAATATTTCAAAATTTGAAAACTTTCAAAATACTCAAAATTTGGAAAAGGATAAAAATTTTGAAATCTTCTAAAATTTGGAAATCTTGAAATCTTGGAGAAATTAGAAATCTCAAAAAATTCAAAATTCTGGAAAGTTCTGGAAAATGGCGAATCTTGAAAAAATTGAAATCTTGGAAGAAATTCGCAACGTTTGGAAAAATCTTGAAAATTTTTGAAATCAAGCAAAAAATCCAAAATTTGGAATTTTCTTGACAAGGATTGAGAATTCCCTGAAGTCGGAAATTTCTGAAGAGTTAAAAGATGAAATCGTGGAAATATTGTCAAAAAGTGAAAAAATCCAAATTTGCGAAATTTGGAAGATTTAAAAATTTTGAAAAAAATGAGAAATTGGTAACAAAAGGAGTTTTTTGATTTAAATGTAATATTAATTAAATATTGATTTATTTAATATTTAATTAAAAAACCTTCAAAAATCAAAAAGCAATAAAGATGAGAAGTTATTAATTAAATATTGATTTTTATCTATATTTAGTTATTAATCAAGAAAGCAACAAGTTAATGAGATTTGGAAGATTAAAAGTGGGATTAAATCACTTTTTTGAATTGATTTTAAAAGATTAAATATTGAAACTTATTCTTTTTCAATATTTAAAATAAAAAAACAAAAGGATGGATAAAATGGAAACTTCATCATAAAGTAGAGCGCTCAGATTGGAAGTTTTTTATTCAAAAAATGGAGAAAAGAAGAGACAAGTGGCGCTTATGGGAAAGAATCTTCGCCTAAATTAGCAGTTTCCTAAAATTAGGTCCTGGTTTTTAAAGCAGCTTTTCAGGGTTTTAATCTATATATGAAGACTCTCTCTCATTTTGTCATCACACAAAGTTTGAGAAAATAGGTTGATGAGAGATTTTGAAGAATCAAGAGGATTCGAGTGAAGTTTTCCTCGAAACTTGAGTAAGATTCTTGAGGAGAGAGAAAATTTCCAAACAGGAGGAAATTCATTATTTTTGAAAGGCATGAAGAATTCAAGATTAAAAGTTTCAAAGGAATTTTCCCAGTAAGTTGGTGGAGAAACATGATTTCGTTGAGAAGAGAGAAATTTGACTTTTGAAAGAACAAGATGAAGAATTTGTCAGATTTTTAGAATTTCCTCCTTCTTAAGAATTTGGTCAGATTTTTCATTCTCCTACACAATTCTTATGTTTGTTTTGCAAGAATGGTGGAGCCAAGAGGAATGAGCATGACGAGGAAGCAGTTGATAAAGAACAAACAAAGTTTTTTCCCAGGATCCAAGATTGTTTCAAGGTGGGTAGAGATTGGAGACACTAGCCTCGGAGGCCTAGACATGATAGAGTTTCACAGAAGGATGTTTGGGTATAAAGATCATCAACTTACCAATTTGGCCACCCAAATTGTGAATAGTGGAATTGTGGCTGCAGCTGGCTTTTCTCTAGCTTTTCAGCATTTCAAGCTAATCATGGAACACGCCAGGCACTTCAATTCAGGAGATAGAATGATCAAAGATTCTACTGGAAACATCATTGTAGACCTTTCTCCACCCGCAGTCGCAGAGGCATTCAGAATCCCTTCTTCCAAGAAATTGCTATTGAAGACGAAGGAGCAGGCACATAGAGTTTTTTCTGTAGGAATTTAATACTGTGAAAATATCATAAATGATAAGTGATTGAGAAAGAATAGATCCCATCATTCAAAATTTCCAAAGGAGTTAGTTTGGTTAGATTTCCATAGGGAATACAGTGACTTGATCATGATGTTGAGTAGAATCTTTGGCATGTCGCACTCCTATCTGTTCGAGTCATGGATGAGGTGCTTTGTTGCGTAAGTAGTTAAAGAGCACAATCACATGGACTAGGATAGAATGATCACCAAAAACCTCAATGAATAGCTGGAAAACCTCGAGCAATCATAGAATTTTTATATGAGCTCCTATGTCATATACATGTTGGAATGAAATACGAGTTATGAGGGATTGCGGTGTAAGGGAGCAATCAGAAGTGGCACTTCACAGATGAAAGTTCATGAGTGTTACCCTTAGTTTCATTTACAGGCCATAGATGATTATTTCTGGGTCAATGATGCCTTCGCAATGTGAATTATAAGAAATCTATAGAAGAAGTTGCACATGAGAGTGTCTAAAGGAGCAATGAAGCTAGTGGAGGAATACGGAGCCTGGTTTATTCAGTTTCCCACTTTCTCCTATATCAGAGTGCAAGAATTTTTGGCACAACCATATAAGCTTCCAAGATATTCTACTGACAAGATGGTTCTATTATAACTTACTAGGAAGTTGAAAGTTTACGACAAGATTCAGAAAGAAAAGAAGAAGTTGGGATTGGATTTCCGAATTTCCATAGGAGAATATAAAGTTGAAATGTGCCCGTGTCTAAAGGCAGCTGAGAAATCCCAGGATGAGTTACACTTCCTCCATCTACTATTCTACTTAGGAAGGCCAGATTTTGATCCCTATAACAAATTTAAGTCAATGGTAGGAGAAAGGTATCAACATAGGACACACCTTGAAGATTTTTGGGCC
Source organism: Thuja plicata (assembly GCA_018584345.1). Lineage (NCBI taxonomy): Eukaryota > Viridiplantae > Streptophyta > Pinopsida > Cupressales > Cupressaceae > Thuja > Thuja plicata. The sequence continues at coordinate 111,949 of MU228227.1, forward strand.
AATGCTACAGATGAAAATGAGATTAGGAAAAGGATGTGCTCTAGACTGCCCCTGAACATCATCAGAGCCAAAAAAATCTTTCATGTGCCTGATCAGATGAAGGAAGATCTAAATGTGCTTCAGAAAGGGTATAATCCAAAAAAGGAAAAGGTTATTCACCCCTGTGTCTGGAAAAGAAAGGAAATTTCAGATCTTGATTTTTTGGCAAAACCAGTCTTGGACTTCACAAGGTGGTGGATTGTGCGACAACTTGGTAGAATGAGTGTACCAAAGGAGGAATGGACCTATGCATTATTAGGGCATCAACCACTATGGGATGAAAGATCAAAGAAAACATCAGGAGAAAGGATTGAAGAAGGAGAAATTTTGTCAAGGAATGGAGAGCACATAAAAGAAAGGAGTATTGCTCAGGAAACATACACAAAGAGGAGGTTGGATCTCCATATTGAAGAACCACCACAGAAGAGACCAAGATTCAAGGAGATTCCATCCTCACCTAGCCAAACTATGAGTGTGTAGGAGATAGGCACCTATTCTAGACAAGAAGTAGAAGGAGGTAGGAAGAGAAATGAGCAGGGAGAGCGACACGCGACGAGGTCAGTTCAGGACAGATTGAGCATTAATGCCAATGAGGGGTTCACCCCAGCAAAAAGTAAAGAATGGGATGTTACCACTGAGGAAATTCTTGGGGTTTTCTTTAGAAGGATAATAGAAGACACCAGCCCTAGAGGTGATGGAAGAAAGTCTTGGAGCTGAGCAAATTGATACAAGAGCAGTGCAAGAACAAAAGCGGATGGTAGTTCAGAAGGATCAAGGAGCCACCATTCTAGAATGGGTGAGGTAGAGGCTCCAAAGAAGTCAAGAAAAGGATGTTGACCTGACTTTTGAATTGTAGGAAATTATGAACATGGTCAACCAATCACATGAGAAATGAAAGGCTAAGAGGTTTGTGAAGATTGTCAGAGATGAGTCTGGGTCAAGAACCCTTTAGCTTGCAACACTGGCCATGGACAAAGCAAAGGATCAAATCACTCAATATGAATATAACATGGCTGAGTTTGACTTAGGTCATGCCTCCCAAGAGAAGGTATTGGAGGAACTTGATGATTCTACACAGGTGGTCAAGAACAAGATGAGGAGAATAGAAGAGAAGTATTAGAGGCAGAAAGGAGAGATCATAGCATTAAGCGACTACATCAGAAGTCTACCTCATCCAGTAAGGGAAGAAGGTCCATCTTTTGTCCCTCTGTCAGTTGATCCAACTGAGGTGGTAGAGAGTATAGATAGAATTAGGAGAAATTCTGAAGGGGTAGAGGCTTGGATCGAAGGAATCCAAAATGTAGCCCACAAGCATTCTTAGGAATTGGTAAAGATTTACCACAGGGAATTAGCCATCCTTTCCTAGATTCAATGCATGGAGGAATCATGGGAGGATGAGCAGATCTATCAAGATGAGATGATCATGGAATTGTAGGAGTTGATGGAGATGCCCATGCATGTGCTAATTGACCATAGGATCGTTAAAGAAGGAGAATCATATGATTTCACTCGATGGTATGGAGCAGTGCTCATGGCCAAGGAAATGTTTGGGAATTTCATTGAGGAATCTTCTCAATTGAAGAGAATAACTGAGAACATTAAGAAAGAAATCTCCAACACTGTCGCATCACTGGTATCAAAAAGGTTATATGAAAAGGAGATAATTGTAGACAAATTGAAGAGTAAATTGGAGGAATTCTTCAGATTGAACTTCTTCACCAGGGATGATTTCAAGAACTTTTCCACGTTATTGAATGATATGCACACTGCTCAAGATTTGTTGTCAGAATGGGATGACAGCTTGAAGAAAGCTGAATGAGCTATGGTAGCTTTGGAATTCAAGAAGGAATCAGCACTGACCATCAGTATAGATGATTTAGAAGTAGTATTGGGAAGATTCTAGGCATTCAGGCAGAGTGGTCAAAGATAGATTCTATAGTGGAGATGCATTTAATGCATAGTGGGCATGCTTAGTGGTCATTTATTGCACCCCTCTCTCCTTCTAAGCATGCATGGATAATGGGTACTTATTTACCACTATGGTAGTGGATTCCTTTTGCATTAAGGTAGATTCCTTTTGATCTGGGCCACTCATTGTATTTGAGGACATATATAAAGGCCTCACTTCTCATTTGTAAGGGCAGAATTTTGAGCTTTTTTCTAAAGAGATACTAAGACAATAAAGTTTTCATTGTTGGTTTCATGGTGAATACTTGATGTGTTTTAATTCTTGCTTGGTTTCATTATTCTCTCATTTCATGTAGATTAGTTGGATAATGTTAGATGACATGTTGTGATTGCAATGATAAATATGATGGTGTTTTGATGAGTTCCCTTGGTTCATACTTTTGACATTTTACTGATTGTAAATCATTGTGCAAAGTTAGCCTGAATCTCATTCATGCATATGCTTAACTTTTTTCATTCATGTACATTGTTCTTCATGATAGTGTCTGTGGTGGTATGAAAATCCTTTGCATAAACCTTAATGATTGCACCGATTCTCATGTAGTTGTATTATAACTTCGCGAAGTGAAACCTGGTTATTGGGAAATTTTCCACTGAAGTATTGAATATTTCTATCATTTCCCTTAGGAGTAGATTAAAACTTCTGAACCCTTCTTCCTTTCACTTTTTGCATATTCTAAAAATTCATAAAAAGTGTTTTATTGCAAATCTTTCAAGACTGAAAATGTAAGGCCCCTTGTGATATTCAACAAATCACATTTACCACTGAGCTTATCCACGGTCAAGACCTGATACAAAAGGAACCTTGGAGTGACCTATATAATCTTCTCACAATCTTAGTATATATGGAACTTTTATCAAGAGAGAATAAGATACATCAGTGTTTTGTTCTACTATTTGGTGGGTCATAAAATGTAGATCAATAGAAATTGGTGCTAGAAGGAGGGCCTTCACACAAGTGTTAAAAGACTATGCATCATGAATCAAAATGGTACTACCACATAGGGATGTTGTACCTATCCTTTAGCCAAATCTTAGATTCAAAGAAGAAGAGAAATCTCAAAGGATCGAAGAAGCTATTCAAAGAGCATTAATCATTCAGTTCCCAATGCTCATCGGAAGGAATTAAGGAGATTTCACATACTGGAGCACATTAACTCATTTTTTCCTGAGGTACATCAGAGAATTTTAAGATCCACTCTGGGAGCAAAAGAATTACAAGAATTAAAGTTTCATTCGAAGCCTAGGCAAGGCAAGAAAGAAGCATATACGAGCCAAACCTCACCAAGTGTATCCAATCTCACGAGGTTATTTCAAACTCCACCTCCACAATGTCGAGTGCAAGAAAATGATCAAGTGAAACAAGGATTAAATCAAGGAGCTACATAGATTCAACAAATAATAGTTCAGATACCCATACAAGAAGTTTCTCCTGCAGCCATTCAACAACAAGTTCTAGCAAAGGCACAACAACCATGGCATCCTCAAAATATGTCACTTCTCACAACATTTTCCGCTTATCATAATATTCCAAAGAATCTAGAGCATTTATATTTTAAGTTCTTTGTTAATGATGTCAACTGCACTGCTAATGAGCACATTAAGATTTTTGAAGATGCCCTTCAAGACAGAAATGTTCAAGAAGAGGATGTTGCTTGCAGGCTATTTCCCTACTCACTGAGGGACAAAAGATTTTACTGGTACATCAATCTACCTCTGAATTCAATCTAAACTTGGAACAAATTGAAGGATGCTTTCCTCGGGAAGTTTAGAATTCCAATCACTCCCATAGAGCTACATAGATAATTTATTGCGACAAGAAGGCAAGAACGTGAGTTAATTGGTGCCTTCAACAATAGATTCCAAAGGGCTTATTCAAGATTGCATGATCCCTACCACATGGGTGACGATGTAGCGTGACCTATTTATTATGCAGCTCTGGATTTCTTCACCTCCATGTTTTTCCATAGGACTCATCCGCCTCTTGTTAATTTGATTCAAGCTTACACAGAGGCTGAGAGAGTAAGTTTATAGTCACCAACAACTGCTACTAGAGTGCCAAATTTCTTTGGGAATCCTAATTCTTTTATCAAGGAACAATGAACCACACGCCTTCTCTTAATCATGTTCCTATTCCTTCCAATCAGTTAGTGCCGCATCTAGGGGCCCCTATGTCTCAAGCAATGCTTGTACAACTTGTATATCTCCAGGACATGACAACTATGACAAGGACTCAAGAAGACAGAGAAGAGATGAGGGATCTAATAGAGAAAGTGAAGAAGTTGTCCGCTCAGGTCACCTACCTCATAAATCAAAATAATAAATTGCAGAATCTACAAATAAATCACCAATGACATCAAGGTAACAACCGAGGATATCAAGGGAACCCTCTATCTCACTAGGAGAGTCCTCAATGATATAATAAGGGATACCATGCTAATCATTCTGGATATCGAAACAATAATCAAAATTATCATGAGAAAAATTATAGGTAACGTAATAACACCCAAGGGCACCAAAGAAGATCATGGAACAAAAATCCAAATAATGGTGGTGTACCCTCACCATTAAACAATCCACTAGCTGCTGAAAGCCGACCGACAGATAAAGTTTTCTTAGCCAAAGCAATGTTTTCCAGATGGTGTCGATTGCATGAGACAAATAACCATTTGAGTTACAATGCAAATAATTTCAGAGGGCTGCCAACATTTTCAAAGGAGAATTAAGAAACATGACTGCACCTAAAAATCCTCCACCTAAAGGGTATGAATTCCTCCCTTTGCCTAGGTATGACCAAGTGCTAGTCTTTGATGATTCAACATTTCCTCTTCCTGAAATGTAAGATTACATGCCAGTGTCGAATAATAAGAGATTCCCACCAGCATCAGCCAATGGTCTTGCAGAGGCACCCATGTATCAAGTTCCACAAGGAAATCAGCCTCCACATGCATCTGTGAATGAACCATTGCATAGGGATGGGTTTTCCTTCCCTCCGTTATACAACAATGTCCTGGTGGAGGGAGTAAGTGAATTTCAAGAATTTTAATAGACTTTTGGAAATGTAGGTCTAAAAACACATCATAGGAATTCTAGAAATCATGAACCTATGACAACATCAACTCCTCCAAACAATTTCTCCACACCTCCTCAATCTAGTGCGAGTAATGTACTAAGTCCTCTAAGAGACTCGCCTGAGTATCAACCATCGACTAGTTCACAAGGTGAAAAAAGGAAACTGACACCAACAAATGCTCCACAAAATGAAAGAGGACAACTCACTACACAATCTGCTGCTCATCATAGAGAGACAAGACAAAAAGAAAATCCTCCCATGGAGGAATTCAGGAGGCTGAGCTCTTTAATGCTAGAAGAATTCAAGAAGATCAAAGTTAGTCTGTCATTATATGAATTGATGAAAATTCCAGAAGTTAGAGAAACCTTATTTTGAAGTGTCAATGATGTTTCTCCTAGGAACATTTCCCAATGAGTGTCACGTCCACCTAGGACCAACCCCAACAACCCTCAGTCTAGTTTTGCACAAAATACCAATGTTGTTGAAGAAGTAAAACCAAATGCATCTGGTGTACACCAAATTCCTCCAAGCTTCATTGGAATGGTACAGAATTTTCATGATGACCGAAGGGTCATGTCAGATGGAGTCATATCAAAAAGTGACCCTAAAGCTAAGGGAAAAGAGGTAAATGGAAATACAGATGATCCAAGAGAACAAATGATGAATCAAAATAGAGATGATACTTCACACAGTATGAAGAGTGAAGAATTTAATCAAAGAGAAAAAAAGCCTATAATTTTCTATAAAGCAAAAGAGGCACCTTCCCCGTTCCTCATGTTAGTTTGAATATTTGGGAAAATGTTACATAACTTCTTGATAGATTCTGGTGCATCTAGTAATGTAACGCCCCTAGAAATATGCAGAAAATTGGGATTGATCCCACTGCAGATAGACAAGAAAGTGACATAGCTAGATAAAACCAAAGTCCCAGTTATGGGAGAATTTAATAACATTCATATGCAACTTGCTTCAGATCCATGAATCCAAAGTTGCATTGATATATCTGTCGTGGACATTCTAGATGGATATGGTATGCTTTTAAGCAGAGTTTGGGCAAGGAAATTGAATGGATACATAGCTACTGACTTTTCTCAAATGTGGCTACCATGAAGAGGAATCCCAAATCAGATTAGGATAGAAAGTACACCTAGGCTCCAATTTCTAATAACTTAATACGGTGGAGACAATGGCGTTTTATTCATGGAAACAACTTTGCAATTATCTGTGCCCAAAACTGGAGAAATTTTGATGTTACAAGGTTATAATCAGGGCAGATGTCTAGACATGATCCCAAAGTTCACTAAAACCCCTATTCATAATGATCCAAAGCCAACTTTGAATGATGGGACGTTTGAAAATTTTAAGAACTTTGTCCTAACGAGTGTGTAGCAAGAAGTCGAATTGGGCAAAGATGCTTACATTCAAAACCTGTTGTTACCCAATTGGTGCAGGATTCACAACGCTTTCCACTCAAAAATTTCATGCACAATGTGTAAATCCACAATTTCCCAAGTGTCAAAGATGGTTCCCCAAGCATCAATGATTAGAAATTTTGACGAGGTCATCAATGCTGAAAATTCACCGCATGTGACGGGGCCACAACAAGAAATTAGAGAAGATAAAAACCAAAGTTTCCAAGAAAACCATGATGAAGAAATAGACGAACTAGGATCTGAATCCTCCCACACACAAAATGATGATCAAGAATGGACACTATCATTTGATGGATTAAAGTCAAAGAAAGGAAATGGAGTAGGCATTGAGCTGGTCAGTCTAAATGGAGAAACTTACTTAGCGGCATAGAGATTATAGTTCCCATACACAAAAAATGTCGCTGAGTATGAATCATTAGTCATTGGATTGCTACTTGCTATCCAAAAGGGTGCTAGGATCCTTCATGCGCATTGAGACTCAAAGATAGTGGTTGGAAAATTTCAGAAGCAATATGCATGCCATGATAAAATGTTGGGTCACTACCGCAATAGAGTTTGGGATTTAATTGAAAGCTTGGACACTTTAAACATTAAGAGGATAGGTAGAGAAAATAATCTGGTGGTGAATTCCCTTTCCCAATCAACAACTTTGTTGGAACCATTGGCTATAGAATGTGTGAAGAAACTCATAGTTGAGCTAACCTTAGTACCTTCAGTCCCTGAGAATGTTACAAATTTCTAGGTGTTTGAAGATGATAACCATATCCTTGATTTCCTAACAAGTTCGAGGGTATTTGAAGAAAAAGTCATCGATGAAGTAGAACAACAACAAGTGTAGTTTGAAATCAATGACATCATGAATTTAAGGACAAACACCATTCCTAAGGGGTTGATAGAACTGGAAAGAATTTTTGATTTTGACAGACTGAGTTCCCTGAAGTACCAGACATCTGATGGAGGTGAATACAAAAAGGTAAATATAGGAAAAGATGAGGATGTCAAAAATGTTTTTATTGGGAAAGTTTGTACTCCAAAAGAGAGAGAGGGCATCCTTAATTTGATGAAGGACTTTCTAGATGTAATTGCATGGGGATATGAATACTTGAAGACATATGATAGATCCCTCATCATACATACAATACTACTTAATCTAGGTAGTAAATCATTCTGATAGAGACAGAGGCCGCAAAATCTGATGTTGGAACCATTGATCCAGTAAGAGGTTAGGAAGATAATTTTGGCAAGGATTATCTTTCCAGTTAGACACTCAATGTGGGTTTCCAACCTGGTTTTTGTTAAACGAAAAAATGGACAAATAATGTTATGTGTAGATTTCCAAAATCTTAATAGAACTTCAGAGAAAGACAATTATCTAGTGCCATCCTTAGATGAAGTAATACAAGTTGTGAATGGGTCTCAAATGATGTCATTTTTAGATGGCTATTCTAGATATAACCAAGTAATGGTGGAGGAATAAGATAGATTGAAAACTATATTTACCACAAAGTGGGGCACATTTGCTTATAGAAGAATGCCCTTCAGTTTGATCAATGCTGGAGCCACCTTCCAAAGGGCCATGGACTATGCCTTCAAAGATCTGGTTGGGAAATGCATCATTATATACATGGATGATCTCACTATATTTTCCAGACATAGAAAAAATCACATAAATGATTTGCAAAGAATTTTTCAAAGATGTAGAAGATATGTGATATCACTAAATCCAAAGAAATGCATGTTCACTGTCATTAAAGGCAAACTATTAGGTCATGTGATCTCTGCACATAGAATCTCAATTGATCCTAAGTGCATTGAAGCCATCTGCAAGATTGGCCTACCTACTAGCCAGAAAGAATTGAAGTCATTCTTTGGAAAAATCAACTTCGTTAGGAAGTTCATTACTAGATTCACCGAGATAGTCAAACCACTGAATGATATGTTGAAAAAAGGTGAAAAAATAGATTGGACACCAACATTAAAGAGAGCATTTGAAGAAATCAAATAGGATATTATGGATTCTCCTGTCTCTATTAGTCCATATTACACCAAACCATTCTACATATATTCCTTTGCTTCAAAACACACATGTGCGACTATCCTCACTCAAAGTTCAGAATAAAAGGACAAGCATCCTATTGCATTCATGAGTTCCCCACTAAAGGATGCAGAATTGAGATACCCAAACATTGAAAAACAAGCCTATGCTTTGGTGAAGGTGATAAAGAAATTCAAACATTACATTTTGAGAAGAAAAGTGTACACAATAGTCCCTGATGTTGCAGTAAAAACCTTTTTAATGCAGAATGAGTTAGGAGAAAGAAGAGGAAAATGGATGGCCATCATTTAGGAGTACAACATGGAAATACAACCAATGAAACTAGTGCGTGGGCCATCTCTGACATAAAAAATCACTGTGACTGGACCCAGATTAGTAAAAAAAGTATATGTGTTAGAAGAAGTGTCTCTAGATGAATGGTATGATGACATTGTCTACTAATTGTTGAATCATAAGTCCCTATTACACTTGAATCTAGTACAAAAGAGAGCACTAAGGATGAAAAGTAAACATTTTATGCTTCAAGGAGTTTTCTTGTATAGGAAGAATCATGATTGAATCTATCTGAGATGTGTCAATAGGGAAGAAGTAGGTCAAATTATTGAGCACTTCCACAGTAAGCATGGGAGAAGTCATGGAACCATTTTGGCTATAGCCCATCAAATCTCAAGGGTAGGATATTATTGGCCCACATTATTCAAGGATTCCCATGAACATGTAAAAACCTATCATACATGTCAAGTGGCTACTGTGCGTGAAAGGAATCCTGCCATGCCATTACAACATGTTATTAAAGTTAAACCTTTTGCTAAGTGGGGGTTAGATTTTATTGGCCCTATTAATCCACCTTCTTTAGGACAACACAAGTATATCCTAACTACTATAGATTATTTCACATGGTGATCAGAGGCCCAAATTCTTAAATAATGCACAACTGATTTGGTCATCAAGTTCCTTGAAAAGAACACCATCACTAGGTTTGGATGTCCACATGCCTTGGTATGCCACAATGGTTCTGGGTTTACATATTTGAATTTTTATAACTGGGAATTTGAATATGGGATAAAATTAAAGTTTTCATCAAACTACTATCCACAAGGAAATGAATTGGCTGAATCAACGAACAAGAATTTTCTGAGCGCCGTCAAGAAGTTACTAGACAATAATCTGAAGGATTGGCACACACAATTAAGATTTTCCCTTTGGGCAGACAGAATTAGAATTAAGAACTCTATAGGGATGTCTCCCTATTAGTTGGTTTATGGGTAGGATCCATTCTTCCCAATTTAGTTATGCAAGAGTACATGGAAGGAGAAGATAGAGTACAGACCCATGTGACTCAATTACTGCATTTAGAAGAGAGAAGAGATCAAGCATTGGAAAAATTTTCAAAGCATCAAGGAGTAGTCAAAAGATGGTTTGACAGGATGGCTAAAGTCAAGGAGTTTCAGATTTTAGATTTCATTCTCCATTGGGACAAGGCATGAGAAGAAAGGTGATCATGATAAGTTCGACAATTTGTGGAAGGCCCTCATCAAATCTTTGAAATACTTGGAGATAATGCATTTAAGATGAAGACTCTAATAGGACAGGAAGTCTCATTTCCTTTCAATGGAAAATTCCTCAAGCATTATTTTCAACCACAGGTTTCCTTCTAGAAGACTTTGTACAAAGCTAGTATAGGTTTCCCCTTGCATTCTTTGTTTTGGTTTCCTCTTTTTGCTACTTTCTTGTTCTGTCTTCTTTTGTAGTTTAGAGGGGTTTTTGGTTTGTTTCCCCTATCATTGCTTTCATGTTGGTTTCCTTCCCTCTATGGGATTTTGGATTTCCTATAGTCTAGGTTGTTTTTTCCGTGTTAGTTTAGGGTTTGCTTTCCCTAATTTTTCTTTCTCAGGAGGTTTTTATTTTATTTCCCTTGTTTTTTGGTTTTTGGTTTTTGTTTTACCAAGAAGCTTGAAGGTTTGGGTGTCCTCATTTGCGAGAAGGTGTTGTGTGTTCCCTAACTTCATCTGAAGGTCCCACTAAGTCTTGTTTATTTCATTTCCTAGATAACTATTTATGAAGATCCTTAGAAGACGAGGTTTTCTATCCTATGTTTGGCATGGGGTGGAATGTGAACTTAACTCAGAAGATTAATCATATATTATGTCTTGACATTTGAACTCTGAGCTTGTTAAATCTCTCGCACCTAATCAATTTCTCTGACACATTGAATATTCTTTGAGAGAGGTTATGACTTGGGAAAATTTTATAGTCTTGCTTTAGTGCCACTATAATTCCCTAAGGGCTTCACTGCTCACGAGCCAAAAAAAAAATGAAATATCAAAAGAAAGATAAAAGAAAATAAAATTGTTGTAAAAGATCAAAGGATTGGCTTTGGGGATATGCAGACATCTCTATAGGTGTTCAAAAGAATGATTCATCAAAAGTAGAGCAATCTCCATGGGATTACAGTGACAACTTCATTGGGGCTATAAACACCTGACTGACAGTGAGGCAATGTCCAGGATGCTTTTGGAGTCAAGAAAAATATAACTTGTCATGACTAATCTTGAGGTTCCTAAATTGTCTTGTCGAGTGGGAATTAATGCATTTGCACACACATGGACAATTAAAAACTGAGGGAATCTTGATCCAATATATAATTCTCCTCCCCTTTCAATTTCATTTTCTTTCTTCATGATGATGTAATATCGGTTAACCAAAGATTCTGAGTTCGGATTAAATTTTTATCCATGAAATGTTTTCAACATTTCACTCGTGGAGTCGCCAGATGTTGTGATGTATCCACACCTTGCCCATTTCCTATGGGACCCCTATCTGTTTTCACTTGCTTGGCCCCTTTTATGGGCTTTCTCTTAGTAGTTGTGATTACATCTCATTATTCCTTCCAATTTTGGATATGAAGTGATGAGTTTTTGTTGTGACCATAGAGAATATAGACAAAATCAGGAGAAATTCTTAAGGGACAGAGGCTTGGATCAAAAGCTTCCAAAATAAAGCCCACAAGCATGCTGAGGAATTGGTATGAATTTATGATAGGGAATTAGCCATCCTTTCCCTGATTTAGTGCATAGAGGAATCATGGGAGGATGAGCAGATCTATCAAGATGAGATGCTCATGGAATTGCAGGAGTTGATGGAGACACCCAGGCATGTGCTAGTTGACCATGGGATCGTTAAAGAAGGAGAAGCATCTAATTTCACTGGATGGTATGGATCAGTGCTCATGGCCAAGGAAATGTTTGGGCATTTCATTGAGGAATCTTCTTGATTGAAGGGAATATCCTAGAACATAAAGCAAGAACTCTCCAACACTGTCACATCACTAGTATCAAAAAGGTTATATGAAAGGGAGAAAATTGTAGACAACCTGAAGAGTAAATTGGAGGAATTCTCTAGATTGAACTTCTTCACCAGGGATGATTACAAGAACTTTTCCACGTTCTTGAATGATATGAACACTGCTCAAGATTTGTTGCCAGAATGGGAGGACATCTTGAAGAAAGTTGAACGAGCTATTGTAGCTTTTGAATTCAGGTAGGAATCAGCATGGAGCATCAATATAGATGAGTTAGAAGAAGTATTGGGAAGATTCTAGGCATTTAGGTAGAGTGGTCAAAGGTAGATTTTGTAGTGGAGATGCATTTAATGTGTAGTGGGCACACTTAGTGGTCATTTATTGCACCCCTCTCTCCTTCAGAGCATGCATGCGTAATGGGTTCTAATTGTCCACTATGGTAGTGGATTCCTTTCTCAGTAAGGTATATTCCCTCATATTTTCCCTAACCCTAATTAGGGATGAGGTGGCATGATTTAGGTCATCAGTTATTATTTGATCTGGGCCACTCATTGTATTCAAGGACCTATATAAAGGCCTTACTTCTCATTTGTAAGCGTGCAATTTCGAGATTGTTGCTAAAGAGCTACTGAGACAATAAAGTTTTCATTGTTGGTTTCATAGTGAATACTTGATGTGTTTTAGTGCTTGCTTGGTTTCATAATTCCCTCATTTAGTGTAGATTAGTTAGATAGTGTTAGATGAAGTGTTTTGATTGCAATGATAAATATGATGGTGTTTTGATGAGTTCCCTTGGTTCATACTTTTAATGTTTTACTAATTGTAAATTGTTGTGCAAAGTTATCATGAGCCTCATTCATGCATATGCTTAACTTCTATCATTTGTGGACATTGTTCTTCATGATGGTTTCCGTGGTGGTATAAAAATCCTCTGCATAAACCTTGAAGATGGCACCGGTTCTCATGTAGTTGTAGTATAACTTAGCAAAGAAAAACCTAGTTATTGGGAATTTATCCACCAAAGTATTGAATATTGCTATCATTGCCCTTAGGAGTAGATAAAAATTTATAAACCCTACTTCCTTTTTCTTTCTGCATATTCTAAAAATTTCATAAAAGTGTTTCATTGCAAATCTTTCAAGACTGAAAACATAAGGCCCCTTGTGATATTCAGCAAATCACATTTACCACCGAGCTTATCCATGGTCAAGACCTGACATGAAAGGAACCTTAGAGTGACCTTTATGATCTTCTCGCAATCTTAGCATATACAGAACTTTGATCAAGAGAGGATAAGATACCTCAGTGTTTTGTTCTACTATTTGGTGGGTCATAAAACATAGATCAAAAGAGACTGTTGCTAGAAGGAGGGCCTTCACACAAGTGTTAAAAGATTGTGCATCACTAATCAAGATGGTACTACCACATAGGGATGTCGTACCTATCCTTTAGCCAAATATATGATTCAAAGAAGAAGAGAAAGCTCAAAGGATTGAAGAAGCTATTCAAAGAGCATTAATCATTCAATTCTCAACTCTCGTCAGAAGGAATTAAGGAGATTTCACATACTAGAGTGCATTAACTTATTTTTGTGTGAGGTACATTAGAGAATTTTAAGATCCACTCTGGGAGAAAAATAATTACAAGAATTAATGTTTGATCCAAAGCCCAGGTGAGGCAAGAAAGAAGCATCTACGAGCCAAAACTCACCTAGTGTAGACAATCTCACAAGGTTATTTCAAAGTCCACCTCCACAAAGTCGAGTGCAAGAAAATGATCAAGTTAAATAAGAATTAAATCAAGAAGGAGCTACAGAGATTCAACAAATAATAGTTTAGATACCCATACAAGTAGTTGCTCCTCTATCCATTCAACAACAAGTTCCAGCAATGGCACAACAACCATGGCATCCTCAAAATGCGTCACCTCTCATGACATTTTCTGCTTATCATAATACGCCATAGAATCTAGAGCATTTATGTTCTAAGTTCTTTGTTAATGATGTAATTGCACTGCTGATGAGCACATTAATATTTTTGAAGATGCCCTTCAAAATAGAAATGTTCAAGAGGATGTTGCTTGCAGGCTATTTCCCTACTCACTGGGGCAGAAAACATTTTACTGGTACATCAATCTATCTCTGAATTCAATCTCAACTTGGCAAGAATTGAAGGATGCTTTCCTTAGGAAGTTTATATTCAAAATCACTCCCACAGAGATACATAGACATTTCATTGAGATAAGAAGGCAAGAACGTGAGTCAATTGGTGCCTTCAACAATATATTCCAAAGGGCTTATTCAAGATTGTGTGATCCCTATTGCATGGGTGATGATGCATAATTACCTATTTACTATGCAGCTATGGATTGCTTCACCTTCATGTTTGTCCAGAAGACTCATCTGCCTCTTGCTAGTTTGATTCAAGATTACGTAGAGGCTGAGAGAGTAAGTTTATATTCACTAGAAACTGCTACTAGAGTGCCAAATTTCTTTAAGAATCCTAATGCTTTGAATTAAGGAACAATGAACCACTCACCTGCTCTTAATCATGTTCCTATTCCTTTGAATCAGTTAGTGCCGCATCCAGGGGCCCCTATGTCTAAAGAAATACCAACACAACCTATATATCTCCATAACACAACAACTATGACAAGTACTCAAGAAGAAAGAGAAGAGATGAGGGATCTGATAAAGAAAGTGAAGAAGTTGTCCACTGAGGTCGCCTATCTCAAAAATCAAAATAATCAATTGCAGAATACACAAATAAATCACCAGTCACAACAAGGTAACAACCAAGGATATCAAGGGAATGGTCCAGCTCACTAGGAGAATCCTCAAGGATAAAATCAGGGATACCATGATAATAATTCTAGATATCAAAACATTAATCAAAATTATCAAGAGAATAATTTTGGGTATCGTAATAACAACCAAGGACACCAAAGAAGATCATAGAACAAAAATCCAAATAATGGTGGTGTACCCTCACCATTAGAAAATCAACCAGCTGTTGAAAGCTGACTGACAGATAAATTTTTCCTAGCTGAAGTAGCATTGTCCAGATGGTGTCGATTGCATCACACAAATAACCATTCCGAGTTACAATGCCAATAATTTCAGTGGGCTGCCAACATTTTCAAGGGAGAAGTAAGAAACACGACTGCACCTAAAAATCCTCCACCTACGGGGTATGAATTGGTCCCTTTGTTGAGGTACAACCAAGTGCTAGTCTTTGATGATTTCACATTTCTTCAGTCTGATATGCAATATTACATGCCAGTGTAGGATAATAAGAGATTCCCACCAACATCAGCCTATGGTCCTGTGGAGGAACCAATGTATCAAGTTCCACCAGGAAATTAGCTTCCACATGGTTCCCTGAATGAACCATTGCATAGGGATGTGTTTTCCTTCCCTCCATTATAAAATAGTGTCCTGGTGGAGGGAGTAAGTGAAGTTTGTGCATTTAACAGACATCTAGAAATGCAAGTCTAAAAACATATCAGAGGAATTCTACAAATCATGAACCTATGACAACATCAACTCCTCCAAACAATTTTTCCACACCTCCTCATCCCAATGCGAGTAATGTACTAAGTCCTCTAAGAGACTCGCCCGAGTATCGACCATCAACTAGTTCCCAAGGTGAAAGAAGGAAACCGATAGCAACGAATGCTCCACAAAATGAAAGAGAAAAAATCACTACATAATCTACTACTCATCCTAGAGAGATGAGACAAAAAGAAAATCCTCACATGGAGGAATTCAAGAGGCTGAGCTCTTTCATGCTAGTATAATTCAATAAGATCAAAGTTAGTCTGCCATTATATGAATTGATCAAAATCCCAGAAGTTAGAGAAACCATTTTGGAAAGTTTGAATGATGTTTTAACCACCTGAATTTGGTCTGTTCTAACTATGGACCCTATTTTCCCTAAGTGTGATCATACCCTCGATTATGTCCAAACAACCCTGTTACTGCTTGACATAATTCTTTAAATCAAATTAATGTCCTAGGTGATTTTTATCACTGAATTGTATTAACTATTATAGCCATATGATCTAAATCAAATTCAAACCATTTAAATCAAACCAAGATCAAATATGGCTATAGTATTTAATTATAAAGGAATTAAATAAATCCCTAAATCAAATACCCACTTGCAATTAACCCATTCCCCTAGCCTATTTAATTTAATTAAAATGGCTATATTCCCCTAATTATTAAAAAGCAATTTGATTGTTTAAATAATTAATTCCTACATTTCTAAATGAATTAAATAAGTTTATTTCATTTATTAATATTCCCCTAAACCCCAACCTAACCTATCTCAAACACTTCTACCCTGGGTTCTAACCCTTCTCAACCCATTCACCCATGCTAATCTAATCCTAATCCTAAATTCTACTCTAACCCACCTCCTAATGTTGTCACATTC
>MU228227.1:139278-150434 GCA_018584345.1 Thuja plicata
AAGGGGCTGCCCCCATCCTGTATTTTTCTAACCATTGACCTACTGCATCAATGGCACCCTTGCCAATTGTGAAATTAGAAATCTTAAACTGCCTAGGGGTCAAAGTCCCCTTCTTATGTGGCGCAAAGTGCTCATTATCTATTAACAACAACTACCATATGAATTCCATTGCAGCAACCCTTGCTGGGACATAATATGGTAATAAATGAGGTGGGTGAATACACCCATATACCCTGATGACTGTGTAATTTTCTTCCATAAAGAAGTCACCCCAATTATGCTTTCCAGGCCAGTTATCTGTATAATCACATGGCCTAAGTAGTTGTATAACTTTCAATGGGATTCTTGTTTTGTTTGTTCCCAAACTCTGCACTATTGGATACACAATCCAATTCTAAAAGGCACAATAGTCACACTCCCTAGAAGTGTAATTCCAAACCCTCACCCAAAATTGGATAGGATTTGGTGCTGACTTATAGAATCTCTGAGGAGTTAAATTAGTAACATCCATGATGACAAAATTGAAATACAAAAGGAGATGCATAAGAACTGAATAATGCAAAAATTTGGGCTCCTTCTCCTTGGGGTTCTTCATTCTCTTCTGGGTTGCAATAAAACCATCATGCATTTCATCTATGATGTGCTGAATATAGTCATAACTGGTGTTAGAGTAGACCTCTTGTAGGTCCAACACCATCATCATAATCCCTGCATCAATCTTCTCTGCATCACCATCTATTCCCAACACTCTACACAGGGCATATGAAGCATACTTGATATAAAAGTGTAGATCCTTGTAATAATATGGGCTATCCCCGGACATAGGATCTAAATACTTCCTCACTTCTTTTAACATATGTTTCAGCAATTGGCTCCTAGCAATCCCTGGCTTCAAATTATATCTCTATTTTTTCTTTGTCATGTCAATTTTGGTAGACATGGTGCTATATAAGCCGAAGGCTTGCATGAATGAATTTCTATTCAAAATTAATAGGGCAGTGCCATCATCCCTCCTGATGGTCTTAGACAAAACATCATAGTGATTGGCTAGGTCTAAAAACAAGTCTACATCCAAGAAGACATCAGGAACAAGTAACCTGGCTAAACCACAGGTCCAAGGGTTTGATACTAGGATGGGCTTATCAGAATTCTTATAAAATTAGTTGAAGAGGGAAAAACCTATTGTTCCTTGAGTCACAGCATCTTGAACGTCTTTATACTCATCAATTAGGACATTAGCATTAACCTTCTTCTTCTGTGTTGAACCAGGCAAGAGACAGAGGAATTCATCTAAATAGTTCACTTTTCCCTTTGCCTCATCCTCCACCCTCTCACTTTCTCCACTAGTTGAAGCTACACTCACTGCTCTGCTCATGTTTTCAGTACTTGAATCTCCTCTTTGTTACCGGTATTTAAACAAATCTATCACAAAGACTTCACAAACTGTCCCGTGCACAATTCTGGAGACAATGAACTTATAATTCTCAGAGAACTCTGTAAACTTTTGTATTTACTTTGTTTTGGAAACTGAACTCTTTAAACTTAGAAACTCTAAAATCACAGTGAATGTATATGAGAAAGAAATCATCTCCTTATAGTAACTGTTCAAAGTACATTGCTCATAATTCTGACATCAATTCTGTCTTAAATTCCATATACTGTGAATTTAATTGAAAACCTAGCCGTAGTTTCCTAAGTGTGACATGAAAATCAAATTTGTAAAACTAAATCCTCGGCTAAACCTTATAAAATTCAAATGAGTTGACATGTCACCCTAGGATTGGCCCTCTATCACACATCTCAGCTACTCTTTTTCTGCACAGTAATCAAAATATGGATATCTGATTGGCCGCCGAATACTCACACTGACATATTTAATACTAGCACTTTTTTACAAAAATCATCATTAAGCGACAATGTGACTGCATTCATTTTCTCTATCGCTGATCCCAATCCTTAACCCATGGTTTATCCGGAGACCTAGCGACTATGCAACTTCCTTACCTTTACTAACCACAGTCAATATTTGGCGACCACGTGACACAAAGAAAATCTAAGTCATGCATAGTTAACACTAACTCTTTATCCTTTCTGAGACCCTGCGACTAACCGTTAGTGTTATCTTTCACAGTTATTTCTTATTCGCCCAATGTTATCTCTCTTCTTCTAGACTGCGCGACAACCCTTAGTCGCTTGATCACCAAATGCAAATGATGAATGCCAAAAGACTTCATCTCACGACTACCCGACATAGCATCTTACCTTAAAATCATCTTGCCACCTCACGAGATACCCTTTACTGCTGAGTCACGAGGACTTTTCTTCTTAGGGTCTTTTATTCTTAGACTTGGCGACTACCATAGGATCCTTTCATAACTTCATCTGAAGGGTCGTCGCTTAATCACCAATTTTTTTTGTATACCCTTAAATCTTTCTCAGACATCACGACAAAAGGAAAAGCACTTAGTCTCATTGTCACTAATTTGATTTTCTCCTTCTGGGGACCATGCGATAAACCTTTAATATCCACTTGCCTTATGACACATGTCACAAAGTCACTTGTTAACTTATTGCACAACGGAAAATTGAGTCATCATTCTATTCTTGGCGACAACCCGACTATGCTTTATCCAAACCGTAAAAGGTTAGTCGCCAAGTCTCGACAATTTGAACTTAATCAGCCTCTTTTATGGAGAATACACGAATGAAGGCTTTGCTTTGTATGTTTTATTATACTCATTCAGTGATTATGCAACAAAAATTAATCGCAGTGTCTCGTGATACTTCCTTAACTACAAGAAACATCTTGCAATCACCCGACTGACCTGCGGGCCCATTAATATATTAGTGCTCCATTCAAATGATTCAGCGATCACGTGACACAGAGTGAATTGCGAAGTCTAGGAAAGCACAAGGAATATTCGGTTCTTATATGAGACAACACGACAAAGGCAAATCGCAAAGTCGGAAGGAAAAAGGAATATGCTGTGTTAGGTTGCGCGACTAAGCGATTTGAAAAGAACTCATGACTTAAGTGGAACAAAAAGTAACTGAGAAATATAAAATGAACAACACCTTAGGGTTTTCTTCAAATTTGAACGTTGAACAAGAGCTAGGGTTTAAGACTTTGAACATTTTCACAGGTTTTTTAGGCTTTTAGACATGAAATTTGAAAACCTAAAGAGGGAAGACCACAAAACGAAGGAAAAAGAAGGCAAAACCTAGAATACAAGCAACAATGGCTCTGATGAGGATTGGCTAAACAAGGTTTATGACAAAGAACCACATAATCTCTGGTTGCAGACCACCACAAAAATGGAACAGACTGAGGAAAAGAGGGGAATATTTACAAAATTTACAAATAGGGAAAAGACAACTTATAATACATATTTACACATGCACTGCAATGATTTTCAACTGAAGAAAGGTTTTAAAAATTTCCCATGCATAGGAAACTCAAAACCTACTCCCTCCATATCTTTCAACACATATGAGTCTTTACCATAATGTTCTGAGATTACATAAGGCCCTAACCATAAAGACTCAAATTTCTTATGCTTACCTCTGTCTTTTTCCCTTGCATTCCTTTGGAGAACTAAGTCACCAGCCTGAAACTTTTTGTTAGTAGCCCTCTTGTCGAAAAAATACTTCATTTTCTATTGTAACCCTATGTTCTCCCTCTGACTTTCTCTTCTAGTTTCATCCAACTCTATCAACTGCATCATTCTATCTTGCATTGGGTCAAAGATATCTAAGTGTTCTTCTTGTATAAACTGGTAAATAAGTAATAAATTATTCACTGGTAACCTTGATGGAAAACCATATACCAATTCAAAAAGAGATTTACCAGTTGCCTTCTTGGTTGTGATTCTATCAGCCCAAAGGGCTAATCTCAACTTTGTATGCCATGTTTTCTTATTTTTCTCCAGAGTCCTTTTTAATATCTTCAATATGCTTTTGTTGCTAGACTCAGCTTGTCCATTAGCTTGTGGGTGATATGGGGATGAGTATGATATTTTGATCCCATACCTTTCACAAAAGTTTTTCATTTCTTTTGATCTGAAACTCATAGCATTATCCATTACTAATTTACTAGGCACACCAAACCTAGTTAAGATGTTATCCATGAGAAAGTTAGTAACCACCTTGCTCGTTGCTCTCCTGGTAGGGATAGCCTCAATCCATTTAGTAAAGTAATCAATGGCCACCAGTATCCAGCTATGTCCTGCACTAGATTTCTCTTGAAATTCATTGATAAATTCAATCCCCCACATAGCAAAAGGGGCCTCAGTATTCACTGGATTCAGCAACAGAGCGCCTACAAATTTCAATTTATTGGAGAACCTCTAACATGGTTCACATTTCCTGACATGTGTATAAGTATCTTTGAACAAAGTAGGCCAATAATATCCTACCCTTAAAATCATATGGGCAGTGGTCCTAGCAGAAAAATGACCTCCACATTCCCCCTCATGCATTTCAGATAAAACCCTCTCAGCCTAATATTTGTCAAGGTATAACAATAGTAAACCATTCTTATCTTTCCAAAACAAATCACCTTGAATCAAAACATATCTTTGAGCTTGCAATTTCAAACTTCTCTTTTGGTTATCAGACAAATAATCAGGACACTTAGCATTTTTGAGGAAGAAAACAATATCAGTGTAATATGGTTGCCTCTCTATACTGGAAATGGCTTGGTCATGTGCTCCTGTCTGATTTGATTGTACTAAATCTAGGTTCTCTTCTATCATAAGTTATTTTAGACCTTGTCCTCTTATCAATTTGGTGATATTGATTTCCAGATTGAACTCTTGTATTCTTGTAATCCACTTACATCTCTTACCAGTAACCTCTGACTGTGTAAGGATATATTTCACTGCTGAATGAGGAACATAGGCCTATACCCTAGCACAAACCAAGTAAGGCCTAAAATATTTTACTACCTTAACCAATGCATAGGCCTGCTTTTCCATTATTTCATAATTAAGCTCTGGAGCCTGCAAGGATCTATTGTAATAAGCTATAGGATGTTCAAATCCTTGTTCATCCTTTTGAAGTAATATTGCAGCAATAGCATGAAATGAGGGAAATGAGAACAAAGAGAAAGGCCTAGTATAATCTGGAGATTTTAAAACTAGAGCTTGTTGTACTACCTCTTTAATTCTTTCAAATGCTTTTTGAGCTTCCTCATTCCAAACAAACTTAGTATCCTTTTTCAACAATTTCACAATGGGCTTAACAATTTCTGCAAAATTGACTACAAATCTTCTGACAAAATTTATCTTTCCTAAAAAGGACTGAATACCTTTTAAATTTCTTGGAGCAATTACTCTTTGAATTGCTTCTACTCTCTCAGGGTTTATCCTTATCCCTTCTCTGGACACTATATGTCCCAACAACTTACCCTCTTTGACTGCAAAATGACATTTCTTAGGGTTCAACAAAACACCATATTCCAAAGCTTTGTTAAAATTTTTACCCAGGTGATCACAATGATCTGAAGCCCTCTTGGAATATGCAGTCAAGTCATCCTGATAAATGACCATGAATAGATCTATAAAATCTTTGAAAGCAACATCCATGGCTCTCTGAAAAGTTGCACCTGCATTTATCAAACCAAAAGGCATTCTGATATAAACATATGTTCCCCATGGAGTATTAAATGTAGTTTTATATTGCTCTGACTCTTTGACTAAAACTTGGTTGTAACCCGAAAAACCATCCATCATTGATAACAATTCACAACCAATCACCTTATGCAACATTGCTTCCATATTAGGCAGTGAATAATTATCCTTCAATGAAGCAATATTGAGATTTCTGAAATCAACACATAGTCTGATGTCACCATTTTTCTTCCTAACTGGCACTAGGTTTGATACCCATGTTGAATGTCTTATAGGCTGGATTATCCCAACATCTTTGAGTTTCATCAACTCTTGTTGCATCTTGGGGGCCAACAAGGGATTAATAGGTCTTTGTTTCTGTCTGAATGGCTTGACATTAGACTTCAAAGGAATCTCATGTTGGAAAAGGTCTTCTCTGTATGCTTTCAAGTCATCATATGACCAAGCAAAGACATGTTTGTATTTTCTCAATAGTTTAATTAGGTTTATTCTTACATGAGAATCCAAACCTTTTCCAATGTATACTGTTTGAGGATTATTTTCATATCCTAGATTTATTTCTTCTAGATCCTCAACATTAGCATTGTTCAACTTGGATGTATCATTTTGTTGAGTTATAAACAATGCCTCAAGTTTAGCCAGACCCCTGGGAATCTGATTAGAACTTAACTCGACAACTTCATTCCCAAAGATATAATCCTTTCCATCATCATGTTCTAATAAGGAACCACAATCAATACTTTGGTTCTCATAGTGATCTAAACATTGCATGAACCTTAAGATATCTTGATCATGCTGGAACACCTGCCAGTTGTATATGTTTTCCGGAACCACTGGTCTTGTTTTCACTTCAAGTATTGATACTCCATGTAAGGTCAAATCATCATTTTTCATAGCCACATTTGCTAGAAAATCAGCCATAATATTTCTTGACCTTTCTATCCAATTTATATTAAATGCATCAAACATCTCAAGTTGATCCCAAATAGCATGTTTGTACATTTTCAATCTATCATTCTTCGCAGCATATTTAGATCTGACTTGTGCTACCAACAACTCAGAGTCACCATAAACCTCTAAACATTTTATACCATGTTTGGTAGAAATTTCAAGTCCTAAGAATAAAGCTTCATACTCTACACTATTGTTTGTACATTGAAAGTCTAACAGAAATGAGTATTTAAAAGTTGTACCTGATGGAGATATTAACAATACTCCTGCCGCTGATCCCTCTTTAGAGAAAGCACTGTCAAAGTACATTTTCCATAGTCCATCTTCATGCAAGATTGGTTCTTTATTCACAAGGTTAGCTTCTTGATTTTTATGCCAATCTTGTTGCATTCTGAAAC
Source organism: Thuja plicata (assembly GCA_018584345.1). NCBI lineage: Eukaryota > Viridiplantae > Streptophyta > Pinopsida > Cupressales > Cupressaceae > Thuja > Thuja plicata. The sequence continues at coordinate 146,258 of MU228227.1, forward strand.
TTTCCATGTCTATGTCAATGAAACAGTTCACATGAGTATCCTCATACTTTTCTATCATGTGGGGAGTTTGGCTCTCTCTCAAAACATTGACATTCTCTCTAGAAATTTTGAAAGTAGAAAATGATAAATCATTTTGTACATTACCACCCATTGAAGAAATCCATTTTCTTGATAATAACATGCCATAGTGAGGTGGTATGTCAAGCACAAGAACATTCATTGTCATCACTACATCAGGGCAAACTGCTAGCCTGATAAGGCATAGCCTCAATAGTTCCAATTACAGGGACCTCTCTGGAATCCATAGCTCTGCATCTACCATGAGGTTTATCAACTTGTAGGCCCATGGCCTTCATGATTTCAACTGGCATAACTGTATTTGAATCTCCTGAATCAATCATGCAATTCTTAAGCATTTTATCATTGATTATTAATGAGAGAAAAAATGGGTCAACAACTTTTGGAGAGGAGGTTGTATTTAAGAATATTTGAGGAATTTTAGATGTCAACACCTCCAATTCATTTCCCTTTGTAGTTGGCTTGTTAGAACTTACCACTGGACTCTGACCTTTATTGTGGGTACACTATTTAATAATGACATGACCTTTTCTTTATGTTCTTTGATACTCATCATTTCTAGAAATGGGACCTTAGCTGTCATCTGAGAAGCACTGACCCATGTCTACTGGAGTATACCTCACATCTGAACACTTTGTTTTACCAATAATAACTTCACTTTCCTCATTGTGTTCCTTTTGAATTGACTTATGAACGATATTTGGCTCTATAGCCTTTGTGGCAATTTTGACCTTGTGTTTATTTACACTTTTACTAGGTCCTTCCTTTTTCTGAACATACTTGGTGTCTGGCTTGTTTTCCTTTATAAAGACACCAGAAGGTTGGCTACTAGTTCCACCTACCACCATGTTCCTTAGGTGGTAATTGCTTCTAGCTTTATTTACTAACTCAGCAGTAATTCTAGCCTTCTCTTCATCTGAAGCTTTCCTTATAAGTGGAACATCCTGACCATCTTGAGCATAACATCTTACACTGTCATCAAATTCATTAGTCTCACTATGAGACAAAATCTGTTGGTGATTATTCTCAATCCTTTTTTGTGAAACATAGGAGTCATGATTCTCCTCTTCATTGTTTGAATCAACATCATGGCACGAAAAGGTATTGGTCATACTATAATCACAGTGTTCCCCCTCATCCCTTTCCTGTCCCTCACCTGCCTTCAAATCCAAAGAGACAACACAAAAATTAGGATTATGAGGAGCATCACAAGCCTCACACCATGTCTCTTCATTGCAGAAATGGATAGAATTTCTATGTAGGGGATCTGGAGTTATATTTTCTGTTCTTTCCCTTTTAGGTGCAATAATAGGCTTTCCATCTTTGAACTGAGTTCCATATGGGTGATTTTGCATTCTACTCTAAGGATTATAAGTAGTATTTTAAGAAGGTCTATTATTCTGAGGAGCCTTATATTCTTTGTATTCTGGCTCTTTCATATTACTCTTGCTAAACCTCGCATCGTCTCTCCTATTTAATTTACCAGACACTCTTCTGTTCATTTCAATATTAACTGCTATTTTATAAGCATCATTGAGTGTTCTAGGGTTTTTATCTCTCAGAGCATATCCCATCTTGGAATCAAAGGCATTTAAATAGGTTGCTAGACAAACCTCTTCATCTAGCTTTATCTTTTGGAATAGTTTATGCATAGCTCTTTGAAATCTTTTGTTAAACTCTGTAACTTCTTCATTGTAATTTTTCTTGATATTATTGAACTCATTCAATAAAAAGCCTTTATTTGTTTTGTCTCCATACTGATCTTTAAAAAATTCAATCAACTCATCCATGGAAACAATAGAGCCATTATCAAGGCTTCTAAACCATTCTCTTGCATCTTCAACAATGGATTGAACAAATAAATTCATTATTACATCTTCATGGGTGATATTCAAGTCATCAACAAAATCAATGAACTTCCTTAAATGTGTTTCACAAGAAATCACATTATTACCAGCAAACTTTGGGATCTTTTCTCCTATATCACCCACATATTTAGGAAAGGCATTGGGGTATCTAGGGATACCAACAAAATCAAATTGTTTATACCTCTCATTATGTAGTGGTTTCCTTTGAAAACTATCATCTTCTTTAGCCATAGTATATTTTCCTCTAGAAGATGTATCATTCTCTGGTCCAGAATAAGAATACTTTGAAGATTGTAAAAAATCTATCTTCTTCTTCATTTCAATTGTAGCAACTTCCATTTGGGATTTTTCCAACATTTTTTCCATGGTTTCTTTTTCAATTCTCAATTTTTCTAAATCAATTTCTAACTTGGACATTTGTTCAACCATAGGCTTCTGAAATTTAGGTTCTTGATCTCTATGTTCACCCATCTTTTGTTTTCCCTTATTTATTTGTAAAATAGAAGCTTTATGAGTGAATGGTATTTCTTTGTATTTCTGAGACTTCTCTGTTTCTTTCATAGTTTGGTGTTTTGGAAGTCTTTTTCTATTGTTCTCAAGAGCCTTATGATCATTTCTTTTCTTTCTCATTTCTCTTTCCTTTTTCATTTGTTGAACTAGGGTAAGCTGCTTTAAAATAAACTTCTCTTCATTGGCTAGCATATCTGAAGGGGCATCTTCTGAATCTGAACTAGGTGTAGTAATCTCTTCTCTCTCATATGAAGTAGAAGTGAGTGTGGGTGTATCTAATACTCTCTTAGTAGCCTCCTCATAATCTAAAGTATTTCCATCATGAGAGTGCTGAATAGTATTCCTATCATTCCCGATATTTGTTTCTTCACCTTTTAAAGGAGTTTCATCCATATCAACTTGATCCTTCTTTTTCCTCCAAGAGGCTCCAACTCTTGAGGATGATGGGATTCATTCATGTAATATCCTTTTTGGGTCAGTTCTTACTCTTGACCTAGTATTCATTCTGTAAGACATTTATTTGTTTTGCACTAATCACAGAGATGTTCCTTTCAGAGTCGCCACCCAAAAAAAACTTGGGATGAATACTTATCAAGAGGGTACCTTACAAGTAACCACAAATATGGCTTGAAAACAAGCTCAAACTATTAGGTATCGGATATCCGGATTACCTGGATGGGCCAACTCAACTACAATAAAATTTCAAAACTGTAGAACACCAGAGATGTCTGAATACTTTAACAAGACTTAACAATCTCTATTCCCTAGCAGAATCACCAATTTGTTAGCTCTTTTTCTTGCAACACTTACCTAATGATGATAGTATACCTTGTATACTCATTTGCAACCTCTTTTAGGCAAGAGAAAGACTAATTTCTAAGGATTGGATAAGATCCTTCTTCATTTTTGAGCTCCACAGACTCAGGCAGGTTTTACCTTTTAAATATCACTGATATCTCAGTCTATGTACTTGGTGGATTATTTCATTCAATGGGTATGAACCAAAAACCTCACTGTAACAACTTATAGGACAACTTAGAGATTGCAATAACTAGTTTGAAACAGAGTACTATAAGCCAGGCTATGGTTTTGAGAACATACACCAATGAGTCAAGGATTTGCATCCTTCTTCCTTTTGATTTTAGGAGGGATAACCTAATGACTCACTCTCTAGAGAATCAACAAAGTGGACATTGTCCTGCTGACATAGGTCCTTAATGAGTTTAGCTCATATATTTTAGTAACAAGTGTGTTTTGAATAATTTTGAATGTTCTGAAAACTTAGATGATGATAGATTATCATACCCAGATCTAGATTAGTGCTTATCCTTTGGGTTACAGAGTCAAAAGCTTGAAGTTTCACATAAATAAAACACTGTAAGCTGCCTTACAACCTACATGCAATTAGGATAAGTTGCCTTACAAAGTATCTAATTACCTCTAAAATACTGTATCAAATCCTTAAATACTGTTATGCTTCCTAAAACTACTCACCAAACTTAGTTCTTTACATGAAAGAAACTCACAAGTAATTAGATAGTCACCTTGCAACCAAAATGCTTCAGACTGCCTTACAATATTAACATAAAAAAGTATACACAGGAAATAAAGAGACAACAATAAAGAAGAGTAAAATTGCACCGTATTTTATTGATGTAATCCTTCTTTCATACATAAGAAAAAGCTTTGAAGCTTGAAAGAACATAGGCACAGATTTAGAA
>MU228227.1:164926-192287 GCA_018584345.1 Thuja plicata
TTATTAAAAAGCAATTTCATTGTTTAAATAATTAATTCCTATATTTCTAAATGAATTAAATAAGTTTATTTCATTTATTAATATTCCCCTAAACCCCAACCTAACCTATCTCAACCACTTCCACCCTAGGTTCTAACCCTTCTCAACCCATTCACCCATGCTAATCTAATCCTAATCCTAAATTCTACTCTAACCCACCTCCTAATGTTGTCACATTTCATTAAGGAATGGTTAGCAACTCAACCCACTTGAGAAAGTCCACTTTCTCAAGCTTGACCTCCTTAAGGTCCACTTTCTCAAGCCATCCTCTTAAATCCTCCCTTGCCTCTTTAAGGATTTCATTAATGCCTTATTAATGAAGATGCCTTAAGCCTATGTCTCTCCCATGCCTTATTAATGCCTTGGGCATTAATGGCTCTTACATATTCATTTATGAGTCTTCTAATTCATAAATGAACCTTGTCCCCCCTCTCTCTCTCTCCTATTCTTCTATAAATAGAAGCCTATTTTGAGAGAAAACAAGCCTTCACATTAGATCTAAAATACATTTTTATGCTGTTGGATTCATCCTAGATTCACATTCCACTCATTATTCCATGCTTTTGCATTGTTTTAATTTCATCTTTTAGAGCTAGAATATATGCTTTTCCATCTTTTAGCTTTCTTTCAAATTAAAATCCTTCATGCTAGGTTGTAGTCATCACTGATTTATAGCATATTCTAAGGGCTAATATGTTATTAATTACACTCCTCCTAGTTAGCAGGAAATAAGTCAGTTTTAGTGGGTTTCACATGCTTTTCTAACCCTTTTGGACTAATGCAATGACTTATTGAGTGTTTGTGTTGTTTTCATCAGGTACCCAAATACACGTGCATAGATGGTCATCCTAGGAATATTTCCCAAGGTGTGTCACATCCACCTCGGACCAACCCCAACAACCCTCAGTCTTGTTTTGCATAGAATACCAATATTGTTGAAGAAGTACAACCAAATGCATCTGGTGTACACCAAATTTCTCCAAGCTTCATTAGAATGGTACATAAATTTCCTAATGAATGAAGGGTCATGTCAGATGGAGTCATATCAAAAAGTGACCCTGCAGCTAAAGGAAAAGAGGTAAATGGAAATACAGATGCTCCAAAAGAACAAAGGATGAATTAGAACAGAGATGATACTTCACACAGTACGAAGAGTGAAGAATTTAATCCAAGAGAACAAAAGCTTGTAATTTTATATCAAGGAAAAGAGGAGCATGTCCCATTCCTCATGTCAGTTTGAATATTTGGGAAAATGTTACATAACTTCTTGATAGATTCTAGTGCATCTAGTAATGTAATGCCCTTGGAAATATCCCAAAAATTGGGATTGATCCCACTGTAGACAGAAAAGAAAGTGACACAGCTAGATAAAACCAAAGTCTTGGTTGTGGGAGAATTGAATAACATTCATATGCAACTTGCTTCAAATCCACAAATCCAAAGTTGCATTGATATATCTATCGTGGACATTCCAGAAGGATATGGTATGCTTTTAAGCATAGATTGGGCAAGGAAATTGAATGGATATATAGCTACTGACTTTTCTCATATGTGGCTACCATCGAGAGGAATCCCAAATCAGATCAGGATAGAAAGTACACCTAGGATCTTACTTCTCATAATCAAATATGGTGGAGACAATGAGTTTTTATTCATGGAAACAACTTTGGGATCATATGTGCCCAAAACTGGAGAAATTTTGATGTTACAAGGTTATAATCAAGGTGGATGTCCAGACATGATCCCGTAGTTCACTGAAGCCCCTGTTGATAATGATCCAAAGCCAACTTTGAATGATGGGATGTTCAAAAATTTCTAGAACTTTGTCCTAAGGAGTGTGAAGCAAGAAGACAAATTCAGAAGAGATGCTTGCATTCAAAACCTGTTGTTACCCAATTGGTGCAGGATTCACAATGCTTTCCACTAAGAAATTTCATGCACAATGTGTAAAGCCAAAATTGCCCAAGTGTCAAAGATGGTTCCCAAAGCATTAATGATTAGAAATTTTAATAAGGTCATCAATGTTGAAAATTCACCGCATGTGATGAGGCCACAACAAGAAATTGGAGAAGATAAAAACCAAATTTTCCAAGGAACCCATGATGAAGAAATAGATGAACCAGGATATTAATCCTCCTACACATAAAATGATGATCAAGCATGGACACTATCATTTGATGGATCCAAGTTGAAGAAAGGAAATGGAGCAGGCATTGAGCTGGTCATTCCAAATAGAGAAACTTACTTAGCGACACACAAATTGTAGTTTCCATGCACAAAAAATGTCGCCGAGTATGAATCATTAGTCATTAGATTGCTAATTTCTCTCCAAAGGGTGCTAGGATCCTTAATGCACACGAAGACTTAGACATAGTGGTCAGACAAGTTTGGAAGCAATATGCATGCTATGACAAAAGGTTGGGTCACTACGGCAATAGATTTTGGAATTTAATTGAAAGCTTTGATACTTTCAACATTAAAAGGATAGGTAGAGAAAAGAATTTGGTGGCGAATTCCCTGGCCCAATCAACAAGTTCATTGGAACCATTGGCCATGGAATCTATGAACAAATTCACAGTTGAGCTAACCCCAATACCTTCACTCCCTGACAATGTTACAAATTTCCAGGTGTTTGAAGATGATAAGCATATCCTTGATTTTCTAACATGTTTGAGGCTATTTGAAGCACAATTCATCAATGAAGGAGAACAACAACAAGCACAGTTTGAAATTGATGAAATCATGAATTAAAGGACAAACACCATTCCTAAGGGGATGATAGAACTAGAAAGAATTTTTGATTTTGATAGACTAAGTTCCCTCAAGTACCAGACATTTGATGGAGGTGAATGCAAAAAGGTAAATATAGGAACAAAGGAAGATGTCAAAAATGTTTTTATTGGGAAAGTTTTAGTCTCGAAGAGAGAGAGGGAATCTTGAATTTGATGAAGGAATTTCTAGATGTAATTGCATGGGGATATGAAGATTTGAAGACATATGATACATCCCTCATCACACATACAATCCTGCTCATTCTAGGTAATAAACCATTCTAAAAGAGACAGTGGCCAATAAATCTAATGTTGGAACCATTGATCTAGCAATAGGTTAGGAAGCTACTTTCGGAAAGGATTATTTTTCTAGTTAGACACTCAACGTGGGTCACCAACCTGGTTCCTGTTAGAAAGAAAAATGGAGAAATAAGATTATGCATGGATTTTCAAAATCTTAATAGAGCTTTAGAGAAAGACAATTATCTAGTGCCATCCTTAGATGAAGTAATACAAGTTGTGAATGGGTTTCAGATGATGTCATTTTTAGATGGCTATTTTGGATATAACCAAGTAATGGTGGAAGAAGAAGATAGATTGAAAACTGCATTTACCACAAAGTGGGGCACATTTGCTTACAAAGGAATGCCCTTTGGTTTGATCAATGCTCGAGCCATCTTCCAAAGGGCCATCGAATATCCTTCACATATCTAGTTGGGAAACGCATCATTATATACATGGATGATCTCACTGTATTTTCCAGACATAGAGAAAATCACATAAATGATTTGCGAAGAATTTTTCAAAGATGTAGAAGATATGGGATATCACAAATCCAAAGAAATACATGTTTGCTATCACCAAAGGAAAACTATTAGGTCATGTGATCTCTGAATGCAGAATCTCAATTGATCTTGAGTGCATTGAAGCCATCTCAAAGATTGGCCTACCAACTAGCCAAAAAGAATTGAAGTCATTCTTTGTAAAAATCAACTTCGTTAGGGTGTTCATTACCGGATTCGCCGAGGTAGTCAAACTACTGAATGATATGTTGAAAAAAGGTGCAAAAATAGATTGGACACCAAAATCAAAGAGAGCATTCGAATAAATCAAATAGGCTATTCTGGATTCTTCTGTCTTGATTAGTCCCGATTACACCAAACCATTCTACATATATTCCTTTTCTTCTAAACACACAAGTGCGGCTATCCTCACTCAAATATTAGAAGAAAAGGAAGAGCATTGTATTGCATTCATGTGTTCCCCATTGAAGGATGCAGAATTGAGATACCCAAACATTGAAAAAAAAATCCTACGCTTTGGTGTAGGTGATAAAGAAATTCAGACATTACATTTTGAGAAGAAAAGTGTACTCAATAGTCCCCGATGCCATAGTAAAAACCTTGTTAATGCAGAACAAGTTAGGAGAAAGAAGAGGAAAATGGATGGCCATCATTCAGGAGTACGACATGGAAATACAACCAATGAAACTAGTGTGTGGTCAAGCTCTGACATTAACTATCATTGCGACATGACCCAGATTAGTACAACAAGTATATGTGTTAGAAGAAGTGTTTCTGGATGAATGGTATGATGACATTGTCTACTACTTGTTGAATCATAAGTCCCCTTCACACTTGAATCCAGTACAAAAGAGAGCATTAAGGATGAAAATTCAACATTTTATGCTTCAAGGAGCTATCTTGTATAGGAAGAATCATGATGGAATCTATCTGAGATGTGTCAATAGGGAAGAAGATGGTCAAATTATTGAGCACTTCCACAGTAAGTGTGGGACAAGTCATGGAAGTAGTTTGGCTATAGCCCATCAAATCTCAAGGGTGGGATATTATTGGCCCATGTTATTCAAGGATGACCATGAACATGTGAAAACCTATCACACATGTCAAGTGGCTATTGTGCGTGAAAGGAATCCTGCCATACCATTAGAACCTGTAATTAAAGTTAAACATTTTGCTAAGTGGGGGTTAGATTTTATTGGCCCTATTAATCAGCCTTCTTCAGGACAACACAAGTATATCCTAACTACTACAAATTATTACACACGGTGGTCAGAGGCCCAAGTTCTTAAACAATGCACAACTAATGTGGACATCAAGTTCCTTGAAGAGAACATCATCACTAGTTTTGGATGTCCACACGCCTTGGTGTGCGAAAATGGTTCCAGGTTTACATCTTTGAAGTTTTCTAACTGGGCATTTGACTATGGGATAAAATTAAATTTTTCATCAAACTACTATCCACAAGGAAACAGATTGGCCAAATCAATGAATAAGAATTTTCTAAGTGCCATCAAGAAGTTACTAGACAAGAATCCGAAGGATTGCCACACATAATTAAGATTCACCCTTTGGTTAGACAAAATTATAATTTAGAGCTCTATAGGGATGTCTCCCTATTAGTTGTTTTATGGGTAGGATCCAGTCTTCCCAATTAAGTTAAGGATCCCAACATTGCAATTTATGCAAAAGAACATGGAAGGAGAAGATAGAATGCAAACGTTTGTGACTTAATTACTACATTTATAAGAGAGAAGAGATCAAGCATTGGAAAAGTTTTCAAAGCATCAAGGAGTAGTCAAAATATGGTTTTTAAGAATGGCTAAAGTCAAGGAGTTTCAGATTTTAGATTTGGTTCTCCATTGGGAAAAGGCCCATGAGAAGAAAGGTGATAACGATAAGTTCGACAATTTGTGGAAGGGCCCTTATCAAATCTCTAAAATACTTGGAGATAATGAATTTAACCTAAAGACTCTGATAGGAGAGGAAGTATTATTTCCTATCAATGGAAAATTCCTCAAGAATTATTTCACACCCTAGGTTTTCTTCCATAATCCTTTGTACATAGCTAGTCTAGGTTTCCCTTGCGTTCTTTGTTTTTGTTTCCTCTTTTTTCTTCTTTTCTGTTTTGTCTGCTTGTGTAGTTTAGAGGGGTTTTTTGGTTTATTTCCCCTTTCATTCCTTTACTCTTAGTTTCCTTCCCTTTGTGGTATTTTGGCTTTCCCATAGTCTAGGTTGTTTTTTCCTTGTTATTTTAGGGTTTTTTTCCCTAAGTTTTCTTGCTCAGGCGGTTTTGGTTTTCTTTCCCTTGTTTTTTGGTTTCTGGTTTTGGTTTTGCCAAGAAGCCTAAAGCTTTGGGTGTCCTCATTTGCGAGAAGGTGTTGTGTGTTCCCTAACTTCATTTGAAGGTCCCACTAAGTCTTGTTTATTTCATTTCCCAGATAACTGTTTATGAAGATACTCAAAAGAGGAGGTTATCTATCTTATGTTTGTCATGGGGTGGAATGTGTACTTAACTCTAAGGATTAATCATATATTGTGTCTCGAAATTTGAACTTTGAGGTTGTTATATCTATCAAACCTGATCAATTACTCTGAGACATTGAAGATTCTTTGAGAGAGGTTATGACTTGTGAAAATTTTAAAATCTTGCTTTAGTGCCACTGTAATTCCCTAACCCATAGTGGGCTTCACTGCTCACGAACCAAGAAAAAAAAATGAAATATCAAAAGAAAGAGAAAAGAAAAGAAAATTGAGGTAAAAGATCAAAGGATTGGCTTTGGGGATATGCAGACATCTCTACAGGTGTTCAAAATAATGATTTACCAAAAGTAGAGGAAACTCTGTGGGATTACAGTGACAACCTCGTCAAGGCTATGGATGCCTAATTGGTAGTGAGGCAATGTCTAGGATGCTTTTGGAGTCAAGAGAAATATAACTTGTCATGACTAATCTTGAGGTTCCCAAATTGTCTTGTCAAGTGGGAATTAATGCATTTTCACACACATGGGCAATTACAGATTGAGGGTGTCTTGATCCAATATATGATTCTCCTCCCCTTTTGATTTAATTTTCTTTCTTCGTGATGGCATAATATCGATTAACCAAAGATTATGAGTTCGCATTAAATTTTTATCCTTGAAATGTTTTCAATATTTCACCCATGGAGTCGCTAGATGTTGTGATGTATTCACACCTTACCCATTTCCTATGGGACACCTATTTCTTTTCACTTTCTTGGCCCCTTTTTTGGGCTTTGTCTCAGTAGCTCTGATTGTGTCTCCTTATTCCTTCTAGTTCTATATATTAAGTGATGAGTTTTGGTTGTGACCATAGAGAGTATAGATAGAATCAGGATAAATTCTCAAAGCGCAGAGGCTTGGATCGAAGGCATCCAAAATGAAGCCCACAAGCATGATAAGGAATTGGTATGAATTTATGACATGGCATTAGCCATTCTTTCCTAGATTCAGTGCATGGAGGAATCATGGGAGGATGAGAAGATCTATTAGGATGAGATGATCATGGAATTGCAAGAGTTGATGGAGATGCCCAGGCATGTGCTAGTTGACCATGGGATCGTTAAAGAAGGAGAAGTAGATGATTTCACCCAATGGTATGGAGCAGTGCTCATGGCCAAGGAAATGTTTTGGAATTTTATTGAGGAATCTTCTCGATTGAAGGGAATAGCTAAGAACATCAAGCAAGAAATCTTTAACACTATAGCATCACTGGTATCAAAAAGGTTGTATGAAAAGGAGATAACTATAGACAACCTGAAGAGTAAATTGGAGGAATTATTCAGATTGAACTTCTTCACCAGGGATGATTTTGAGAATTTTTCCACATTCTTGAATGATATGAAGCTTGCTCAATATTTTTTGCAAGAATAGGAGGACAGCTTGAAGAAAGCTAAACGAGCTATGGTAGCTTTGGAATTCAACCAAGAATCAGCACCAAGTGTCAGTATAGATGAGTTAGAAGTAGTATTGGGAAGATTCTAGGCATTCATGTAGAGTGGTCAAAGGTAGATTCTATAGCGGAGATGCATTTAATGCATAGTGGGCACACTTAGTGGTCATTTATTGCACCCCTCTCTCCTTCTGAGCATGCATGCATAATGGGTACTTATTTCCCACTATGGTAGTGGATTCTTTTTGCATTAAGGTAGATTCCTTCATCTTTTCCCTAACCATATGGGCCATCGGTTATTGTTTGATCATGGCCACTCATTATATTTGAGGACCTATTTAAAGGCCTCACTTCTCATTTGTAAGGGCAGAATTTTGAGATTGTTACTAAAGAGCTACTGAGACAATAAAGTTTTCATTGTTGGTTTCATGGTGAATACTTTATGTGTTTTAGTGCTTGCTTGGTTTCATAATTCCATCATTTAGTGTATATTAGTTGGATAATGTTAGATGAAGTTTTGTGATTGTAATGATAAATATAATGGTGTTTTGATGAGTTCCCTTGGTTCATACTTTTGACGTTTTACTGATTGTAAATCATTGTGCAAAGTTAGCCTGAACCTCATTCATGCATATTCTTAACATCTATCATTCGTGTACATTGTTCTTCATAATGGTGTCTATGGTGGTATGAAAATCCTCTGCATAAACCTTGAAGATTGCACCGATTCTCGTGTTGTTGTACTATAACTTGGCAAAGAGAAACCTGGTTGTTGGGAATTTGTCCATCAAAGTATTGAATATTGCTATCATTTCCCTTAGGATGAGATTAAAAATTTTGAACCCTACTTCCTTTTGCTTTCTGCGTATTCTAAAAATTCCAAAAAAGTGTTTCATTGCAAATCTTTCAAGACTAAAAATGTAAGGCCCCTTGTGACATTCATCAAATCACATTTACCACCGAGCTTATCCAGGGTCAAAACCTGACACGAAAGGAACCTTGGAGTGACCTATATGATCTTCTCACAATCTTACCATATATGAAACCTTGATCAAGAGAGGATAAGATACCTCGGTGCTTTGTTCTACTATTTGGTGGGTCATAAAATGCACATCAATAGAACCCTTCCACAAGCTAGTTTGGGTTCACTTCCAGCTGGTGTATTTGTTCTATATATCATTCTTATGAGATCTTGGGAATGTTTTAGATGGGAGTGTTTAAATATTTTCAAATTTATCTGTGATATTGTCATAACCTAAAGAAACTTGGGTCTTTTAATTTGGATTTAAAAAAGATCGAATCGTAGAGCTCATTATTAATAAATATTAACTGAGTTCTCTAGGAAGACTATCTGGAACTGCAAAGTGATTTACAATTGGATCCTTAGAATGTTGGTGGTATGTGTTCAACATATTATGAAAGAAAAAAATTAATTACTTATACTCTAAGTATTTAAAGCATGAGTAAACTCATTATGATAATGGAAAAAGCTAGTAGATCTTGATACATTGATTTGTTGAAGCAAAATTGTGTGGTATATTTTGAAACATAGAAGAATTATTTATGAAAGGCATCATGAATTTTGTAATTTGATATCACTTATGTAGGGGTGTATGTATGTATGATTTCCTTGTGGTGAAATGGTAATGCTTAGATAAATGTTTGTGTACACCTAAGTACCTGCATAGACATATGGTTACACCTAAGTATGATCAATATCAATGCTCTTTAGAAAATGGGTTAATTTGCATATAAGAAGTATATCTTGCATAACTTGAAGTAAAGTGATGCTTATTTGTTCTTATGCATGAATGAATACAACTCTATGTTTTCACCATGCCTATGATATACTCATGCCATTATTTTCCATATGTGTGAGATTGGATTAGAATATCACAAAATGGTAACAATAAGAGATGGTATTTATTATGTTGTTTTTTATTTAATATATGTGTTTCTCTTGTGTATCCATGAGATTATTTTATTAGTTTTTAAAAAATATATTATGCTACACAAATTCTAAACTCCTATTTAGTTTTACTTTGTTAGGCTATCTCTTGTTGGACTGAGTATTTTTGAAGACATTATATTTTTCCATTAGTATATGCAAGGAAAAACATGATAAACACCATCAGTTTATACTACACCGATAGATAGGGCACAACACTACTCGACGCCAAGGTTATCAATACTGCTAAGTATAAAGCATCCTGACAAACACTATTCATTGTTACTAGATGAAAAAAAGGACAAAGGAACCTGACGAGTAACCAACAGTACAACCTGATGAAACAGTCAAGAGTGGAACCCAAAAAATGAAGGGAATCCAATGACCAGTTCAAAGAAGGAACACCGATAGACTTTCAGTTCACTCCGATGATCAAGAACTGACAGTCAGTTACATCCCACAAAAGGTGGATCTGACTTTCCACGTCAGATAAATCACTAAAGTTTTATATTTAGCTTCTTGATTTGTTTTAAATCCATTATGTGAGGGAAAATCAATGTATTTATTATTGTTTTTATCAATTTAAGTGATTTAAAATATGCAAAATAAAGGATCAAGGTCAAGTTGTATACCTTGGATCTAGAGTTAACATTGTAATGTGTAATTCTAAAATAGGTCAAATACTTGTATAAATAGATGCTCAATCAATTGTGAACATGTTGTTCGATGATGATCATAGCCACTGAGAGAATCTAAGGATCATATAAGAGAATTCATGTAGAAGCATAGACAAAGATTAAATCAGTTGTCAAGAACAGAACAAAGGCTACTGACGAGTAGGAAAAGGTATTAATCAATCACTATAGGTGATATTCATATACTATAAGCTTTAATGGATCTATAATCAGAAATAATAGATTGCATATAGTCAGTTCAAACATATTTTACACATTCTAACAAGTGGGTTACACTTAAGAAATCCTTTCAAGGAAGGTGGACTTAACAGTCCTATTGTAAATCTCTTAACTGAAAGCACACTACATTAGTGTTGCTAAAGCTCTTAATAGAATAGAACCTAATAGGTCTCCACATTAATATTCCTAATATGGTAGATCATCAAAAGTAATAAAATTGTAAGCCTTAATTGGCTCCCTTCCATTCTATAGATAGTGAAGTTTTGTGGGTGCCATCCCCACCGCAATTTTTACTTCCTAACAAGAGTTTTCTGCAATATCATATCTTGTGTTATGTGTCTATTACTTTCATGGATGTTTCTATGAATGTTGTATACAATTAAGTTTATGAATTAATACTACATGCATAAGAAAGAACATCAGATATGGTCGATAATACAGTAAAGATTGATTACTAATGATGAAAGGTGAAAAGTGTTAAAAGTTTGAGAGGTACTGATTCACCCCTCCCCTCTCAGCACTACCTCCCATTAATCCCAATAACTGGTATCAGAGCTGAGTCTCTTCTTGGAAATCTTAAAGGCTTAAGTGAAAATATCATACAATGGAGAAGTACAAACTTGATAAAAATATTGAGAATAAAAAGCTTGAAATTCAGATGTTCTATGAACAGTATAAAGAAGCTAGAATTAGTATGAGATAGTTGTTGGATGAAAGAAAGAATATGGCTTTTCTCTATAATGAGACATATTATCAAGAGGAAGAGATTCTAGATTTCTTTGAGTCTTCAGGATCAAATACAAGCAAGGCATCAGATACATCAGAAGAAAGCATCATAAGCCTAACTAAAATCAATCTACATTTGGCTAGACAAGTAAAATCTCTATAAATCGGTCAAGAGACATAGATGGTAAGAATGATTGATGTGATGAACAATGCAAGGCAAGATAAACAATAAATAACACTAGATATTGTTGATAGAAGATGTTAGGTCCTATATTCACTGCAAGATCACTGAGATTGGTGATTTGGAGATAGATCAAGCTTACATGAATATGTGTGATGAACAAGGGAACCTAAAGGAAGAACACAAACACTTATAGGTAAAAGGGATAACAAATGCCCTATATTTCCTGATATTTTTCAAAACCAACTAGATTAGGTTGGTACTAAGAAGAATGCATGACCAAAAGTTATGGTTGGATGAACACAAGAAAATCACAAAGGATGTGTTACATGTTGTAACAGGTTACCCCATTACTGACAAATCAAAAGCACACAAGCATCCCTCTCGAACAGAAGTTGAAAAACACACCAATGTTGTATGGGATAATAGAGGACTTAAGGTGAACACCATCACCGACAAGGAACTGAGGTTCGGTGCATGTGTGATAGGTTACAATATTTTTCAGGCAAGAAGGCTAAACAACATAGCATCAACAATAGTAAGCACAGCTTACAAGATTGTCACAAAGGGAATACAGATGGATCTATGTGAGATCTTACTGAAACAACTTGATGATAATATGACAACAATCAGGTCTGCAAAGACAAACACATGTAAGTTCAGTTCACTTATAATATGTATATTCTTTTATTTTCAAAAATACTTTCCTTCAATTGGCAAAGTAAAGTGGGATACTACCAAGCCAGTCACATTGCAGATTAGTGACCTTATCAAGTCATTAGGTGACAACTTTGATTTAGTGATGACTGAATACTTCCTTGACTTCAAGATAAATATGATGGAAAGAGTGAGGATCCCTAAACAATTAATTGAGAAGCATAGGGATGAAATATTTTTTTATGGTGGATTCAAATTTCACTTACATTAAACCATTTGTACCAAGGATAGCCTAGTTAGCACCTCTTGACTATGAGATAAACATAGATCAAGCAACAAATGCAATTGATGCATTTTTTAATGAACCACTTGATAGTAAGCAACCAAGATTTGGGACATATGAAGAGTCCAAGTCCAAGATAAAAATAGGCCTAGTAATCAAGAAGACTTTCAACAAGAAAAACAAGATGGTGAAGAATCTTGAAAAGATGTTGTCGGTTAATGAGGAGTAAAAAGAACAAATAGAGGAAACCAAGGAACAGGGTACCATTGGTGAAGAGAAAGATGAGAAAGAATCAAATTCTGAGGCCACTAAGTCTGATGTGCCTCCACCTCCTACCAAGAAACTAAGGACCCCAGTAGCAAAGAGGAAAAGAAGCCAAACTGTAAAAGATACTACACCTCCTAAGAAAGGTCAAGTGAGGACCTATAAGAGGAAGCAACAAATAGAGAAGAAAACACCTATCAAAAGGAGGAAAATGGTCAGTATCAAGAGTGATATTAAAGATTCAAAACAAGATGAGCCCGAAATAGAAAAGAAAAGCTTAGCCCCTAGAACAATGGATGAAATTTCTGATTCAATTGCTACAATTGGTACCATGACCAATAGAAAAATCAGACAATGGGTAAAATTGGACCTAGAGGACCAACATAAAATACAAGATGCAATAATCAGGGCAATGGTCAAGTTCAAATATATACCAGTGGAGTTTGTTGATAAAATACCCAAAGAACTAGGTGACAGAATTTCACAACAATGGTCTTATGCTTTGCACATAGAAAAGGAAGCAAGGGAGAGGGTAATTGTCACACTCATGCCTCCCAAATCCAAAGTGGAAGAGATAAAAGAAATAATGAAAAATCATTCCAATAAATTTGTGGCAAAGATAAGAGCTTACAAGGTGCTACAGGATAAATTTATAGAGTTAGACAGCATGACAGATGCTAAATGGAGACAAATTCTTCATCTACTTGTAGAATCAACAAGTTTTCAGAATCAATTACTTCTCACCAACACACCTCATGTAGAGGAGCAAAAAGATAAAGAAAGTCCTAAGAAGATTGCTTTGGATAACGTAGAGAATAATGAGGCCATTGACTTAGACAAATTCATGGATGATCTTTACATTCAAGACATCACTCATTATGATTCTGATAAAGATCCCTAAAAAGAAGCTGATGTCATATTCATATCTCTTAAGGATAAAAAAAAGCAACAAGAATTGGAGACAAAAGGAAATAAGGACATGGATGTTGTTGATGAAATATGGATAGACACTTCTATTATTGAGATCACAAGATTGGACCCTTCAGATCAAATACAAAAAGATGAAGATGTCACTGTTCAACAAGATCAAACTGATGAGGAGGACACAACTATAGATGCAGCACAAATAGGCACACAGAATAATATGCCAGTATTGATGAAGGCCATCAATCTACTAGAAGGAAATGAAGAATCTACAACAGATACAAGCAAACCTGAAGACAAGGGTGATGTTGAAACAAAGGAAACAACAGATGAACCAAAAGATACAACTACAGATCAAGTTACAATCGATGATTAGCAAGACAAGTCTATTGATTAGAATAAAGAAGGATAAGAAAAAGTAGAGGAAGAAAAGTAGAAGAATAAAAGTGAAGAAGAAAAGATAGATGATTCTCAAAATAAAACAGAAGAGAAATCTGCTGAAACACCCAAGGTTGATGTGATGACATGTAACTGATTAAATGTTTGATAATGTTAAGTTGAAGATAATGCAAGGAATTAAATCATTTAATGGTTTGTATTTTCATTGATGTCAACTTGATATCATCTATACAATCATGTACATAATGCCAAAGACTTCAGAGAATCAATGGAACAAAGGTTATTCTTTATCAATGCATAAAAGTCAAGTATTCACTAAGTGATAGACAACACCAATGAAGTGCACACCATCGATAAAGGCAAAGAAGAAAAGTCACAGTGATACCTAATGAGAAGAAGACAGTGTTTCCCAAGGAAGAAAACCATTGGATGCCTAACAAGTTGAAAACAGAGTTGCCCAACAAGTAAAAATCCAATGATGCCTGACGGATGGAGATCCCGAAGCTAACTAGAGTCACACTGACAGAACTGGTAGTTGTCACTAACAACTAATTGAAGAGTTGACCAATGAAATAAAGAGCTCAAAAAAATGACAAAATATCTAGCTGGCAAGAGTTAAAGAAAGACTTAACTAGTTTTTTTCTTTTTTTTATTCGACTAGAGTTAAGTAATTGATTTAAAACTAATTTATACAATTGGCATGAAGATAACTACAAGACAAATTAGGAGTTATTCTTTAAATCAAATTGGTTGGATTATTGTTTACACCAAGAATCAAGAATCAAGACTTAAGAAACAGTGAATATTATGTCTATATAAGAGACAAGATTAATTCATTTTCATATCAAATTAAAAGGGGATTAAGGGGAGTGATTAGAAATATGATGCTAAAGAGAAACTGATGAAGAACAACTTCATTCAGTATTGATCAATCAAGCTAAAGGAAAGATAAGGAATTCTAGAGACACCGATGAACAATAAGCACAACATCACAGAGTAGAAAGTATGGAGCAAAAAAGAATTGAATTGAAACATTGATCAGAGAGGTAATGTACTTAAATAGATCTAAAAATATGCAATTCAAGTTGCATTAGAAATAGGTCATTTTGTTTCAGTTTAACCATTAAAGCATCAAGTCTCTTAACAAAGTAGGACTTAACAGTCTTCTATATATTGAGGTACATCCCAAGGAGTGCCAAAAAGGTTGATTCATGTAAGTAGCATTGGATATGCCCGATGCCTATTTACACTCTAAGAGAGAGGTTGATACAAGGATGGAAGCATTAGATGCTTGATACCAAGTGATAACCTATATGTGTAAAATCCTCTAACAAGGCCACACCTAATAGTGTGTTTGTAACCTTTAATAGGGTTGGCTCTTAACAGGGCTCACTTCAGAAGAGTGAAAATTTGGGGTACCAGTCCCAGTGGTTTTTTCCCTTAATAGGGTTTCCAAGTTAAAAATTCATGTGTTATGTGTGTATGATTCATTTCTTTATTGTTTTGTATCTGATATAGTTAACACTGGGTTGATCGGTATACTCTACATATTTACTGAGTTTCGATGAATATTTATACTTTTTATCAGTAATCAAGGAGAATAAGGACAGACAAGGAAAACTGACAGATAGTTATTCATTATAAGTATTTCATGGCATGCATCTTGTAGGGACTTAATAATCTAAGGTTTATTTGATTGGTGGTTAATGTTTAAAGGATAATAATTTTAGGCCACTGATTCACCCTCCCTCTCAATTATTACTAACAATGGGTATCAAAGCTTGTGTGTTTTGAAGGAAGGTTTCAAGACCTAAGCCAAAGATCAGAAGATGAACAGACGAGATGTTCCCAAGTTGAAAAAAGATAATTTTGCATCATGGCAGAGCAGAATAAGAATCCACTTATCAGGTATTGGAAATGATGTTACTCAATTCCTATAAATTGAATATGTGATTCCGATAGGAGCACCAACAATTGAACAAATGAGAGAAAAGCATGAACATAATGGCATGATGATAGAGCTTGCTTCCTCACTCTTCGATGCTGAATTTGAAGATGTCAAAGAATGAAAAATTGCAAAGTAGATGTGGGAATAATTGAAGCTTGTACATGGTGGTGACAAAAATGTTTTGAGAGCCAAGGTAGAAAACCTTAGAGGAAAGTTTAATGATCTCAAAATGATAGAAGGAGAAAACATCACTTAGTATAGCACAAGAATTAAAGTAGTCAATGCTATCCGAGGAGTTGTAGGTGTACTGGAAGAAGATACAGTGGTAAGTAAAATTCTAAGAACCTTACTGCCTACCTATGCTATTAGAGTATCTTCCATTCAAGAAATGAGAGAAGTAGCAAATAGAAATGTTACTCTAGATAGTTTAATTGGAAGACTGATTTCATTTGAGATAAATAACTTCGATAATAGTGTCTTACCAAACATAGAGTCTGCATTCAAAAATTCTATGAGAATAAGTAAATCAAGTCACAAAAACACTATGAGAAAAGACAGTGATAGTGAAACTGAAGAAGACGATCTTGATATAATTGAAGCACTTATGGCCAGAAGAATGCAGAGAGGCAAAGGTAAATACAAAGGTAAATTATCGCTTGTTTGTTTTAATTGCAAAGAGATTGGACATTTTACTGCAAGATGTACTAACAGAAGAAAAGATGACAGAAGTAATGAAAGATCTTTTGAGAAGAAATCTGACAGAAGTGATTATAGAAGCTACCAAAAATTAGAAAGAAGAGATACTTGAGACTATAAGGATAATGGAAAGAAGGTCAGCTATCTAGAAAAATGCAAGGATGATGATATTGGCACTGAATCTGATGAAGACATCAAGATGGTGTTTGTGGCTGTAAAGGATGATTTAGATGATGATGAATAAAGGTATGTCGAAACAGCTCTCATATCTAAAATTAGAAAATATGATGTTTGGATCATAGATAGTGGCTGCACTCATTATATGACTGGTGATAAGAAAAAATCTGAGACTTTTGAACACTACAAGGGTGGATTAGTAAGAATGAGAAATGACACACCTTGTCCAGTTGAAGGTAGAGGAACAATAATGTTGAATAAACAGATAAAGTGTGAGAATGCTTATTGGGTAAATGGATTGAATTATAATCTATTGAGTGTTTCTCAGTTGAATAATTTAGGTCACAATGTAGCATTTGAAAATTAGAAGGCAAAGATCTTCAACAAATCTAGAAATTTGATTGGTACCGGTGAGCAGACAAAAGGTAACTTATTCTATCTGAATGATACTGACTCCACTTGTTTGATTACTGCAAATGAATACATATGGTTATGGCACAAAATACTGTGTCATGTGAAATTTGACAAAATGATAAAAATTAGCAAAAAGAGAAATGTCAAAGGCTTACCGACAATGACCAAGTCCGACAACATCATGTGTAAAAACTATCAAAAAGGTAAAATGACAAAGTCTAGTTTCAAAAGCAAAACCCATATATCTGATGCAATTCTAGAATTAGTCCATACTGTTTTATGTGGACCCATGAGGACAAAGAGTTACTATGGAGATAGATATTTTATTCTCTTTGTTGATGATTACTCTAGAATGATGACAGTTATGTTTCTAAAAGATAAAACAGAAACATTTAAGATGTTCAAATGGTATAAGGCTATGGTAGAGAAACAAAGTGGTAAGGATCTAAAATGTTTAAGATCATATAGAGGAGGTGAGTTTATATCAGATGAATTTACTAACTTTTGTAATGATCATAGTATAAAAAGATAGGTTTCTGCACCAAGAACACCACAACAAAATGGGATTGCCGAGAGAAGGAACAGATCAATAGTTGATTGTGCTAGAACATTGATGATAAAAAAAGGCATCACCCAAATATTTTGGAGGGAAGCTGCTAGTACTATTGTTTAAACACTGAATAGAGTACAATTGAAGAAAGATACCAAGAAGACACCTTATGAGCTATGATATGGATACACAGCCATTGTAAGTTATTTCAAAAATTTTGGTAGTCAATGTTATATCTTAAAAGATGATAGAAATGGAAAAATTTACTCCAAGAGTGATGATGGAATTTTTCTACGGTATTCTACCAAGAGCATGGCTTACAAATGTCTAAACAAAGCCTCTAACTAAATTATTGAAAGTGCAAATGTAAAGATAGATGAATGTGTAGAGAAGAATGAACAAGAAAGCACTAAAGAACTACAGGACTACAATAAATAAACTTACAACGAGGAACCTGACACTCTACCCTACCAACAATGTAGAGCCCCTAAGCTACAAATCATTGCTCTTGAGCATCAGGCTGCAAATATCGATGGTTAGGATAATGATCAACATAATGTGCAAGGTGATGAAGAACAAAATGAAGATCAAAATAATGATCAAGCTAATAGACAAAGAACTATACCTACACTTACAAGATATGTAAGAAGGAACCATCCAAAGGTCTAGATCATAGGAGATAAGAAAGATGGTACAAGAACAAGAAGTAAGTCTTTAAACTCAAATTGTTTAATTTGTGAGTTTGAGCCAAAATCTGTCAATGCTGCACTAGATAATGAGGAATGGTTAAGTTCTATAAATGATGAGATTGAGTAGATTGAGAAAAACAAAACATGGTCACTTGTGCCAAGACCAAATGACAAGAATGTCATCGATACAAAGTGGATATTCAAGAATAAGCTGAATGAGAATGGAGAAGTCACAAGGAACAAAGCAAGACAAGTATGCAAAGGGTATGCACAAGAGGAAGGTATAGACTATGGAGAGACCTTTGCACCTATTTCTAGGCTATAAGGAGTAAGAATATTACTTTCTTATGTTGCATTCAAAGGATTCAAGGTATACCAGATGGATGTCAAGTCAGCATTCCTAAATGGAATACTTGAAGAAGAAGTATACATTGAACAACCAGAAGGGTTTTTTGATCCAGACAAGAGGGACATGGTATGTAGACTTCAAAAAGCCTTGTGTGGATTGAAATAAGCTCTAAGGGCATGGTATGAATGACTTCATTCCTATCTAATAAGTATTGGATTTATAGGGACTAGTGAAAACAATAATCTTTATTTAAAAGAAGATACTGATGCTAACACCTTGATTGCTGAAATATTTGTTGATGACATCATATTTGGAGGAAATGATATGCTATGTAAATCATTTTCTAATGAGATGAGAAAAGATTTTGAGATGTCTATCTTTGGTGAGATCAAGTTCTTTCTTGGTCTACAGATCATTCAACAAAGTGAAGGAATTTTCATTACACAGTCCAAGTACATCAAAGAGGTCCTAAAAATATTCAAGATAGAAGAAACCAAACCAGTTGGAACACTGATGGCTACTAGATGTAAGTTGAGAAAGTAGGACATAAAAATAGAGGTAAATTAGACTTTGTACAAATCAATGATTGGAAAACTCATGTATGTTGTACATACTAGACTAGATATTGCACATGTAGTAAGAATTGTTGCTAGATTTGCTGCTAACCCCAGGGAATCACATATGGCTTCTGTGAAAAGAATTCTAAGATATCAGAAGAATACTAAGGAATTTGGCTTATGGTATAGAAGAGAAGGAAAATTTGACCTTAAGGTGTTTACCGATGCTAATTGGGCTAGGAATCTTGATGACCAGAAGAGAACAACTGGAGGAGCATTCTTTATGGGTTACAGACTTGTCTCATGGATTAGCAAGAAGCAAGGATGCATCTCTCAGTCTACTGCAGAAGCATAGTACATTGATGGTGTTGCAAATTTCTCAAATATTGCATGGATCAAATAGTTTCTGGAAGGTATGCATATGAAGATCTTAGAACCAACGATTATCTATTGTGATAAACATTTCCAAGAATCCAGTCATGCATGCAAAAACTAAATACATTGCCATCAAGTATCACTACTTGAGAGAAAAAGTTTAAGAAAAAGAGGTGATACTTGAGTATGTGCAATCCAAAGAACAATTAGCTGATATCTTCACCAAGCCACTGATCAAGGATACATTTGAGTACCTGAGAAAAAGACTAGGGGTCAAACCCTTGTCTACTAGTCAATACAATGACTGAAGGCTGCATCAGCCTACATATTATCAGAATATCATTCATGTTGATGCAAGCAATGAGATGAACATAAAAGCTACATCACTATACAAATAGGTATATATCATAACCAAGCACCATAACATATTGTTGTATTGCTGATGGATAAGGGAAATTCAAGGAATATATTATGGATATGAAAATGATTGTTTGACATGAATGTCAGATATTTGTAAAATATTTGTTTGGCATTGTTTTCAAAGGGAGAGAGATTATCCATATTATCACATTCTCCTAAGAAAGACTATCCATTATCAAATTACTCCAATAGGGAGAGATTATATCCTTAAGGAGAGAAAGTTGTATGAAAGATTATACAAAGGGAGAGTTGCTAAAAAGAGAAAAAGACATCAAAATAGTAAAATAGTCAAAAAGAGAGAAATTGACACAAGAAAAGGACTCAACACATCAGAAGAAAAAAGATCTGCAGGAATCAAATCTAAGCTAAAATAGAGCTTACTAAAGTTCAGACATTTATCGGTTTACAAAAGGGAGAGATTGGTAGTTTGATGAATCTCAACAATTGTATTTCATATTGTATTAGAAATAGTATAGTGTGATAATATAAGTTTGTTTCCATCAATGCCAAAGGGAGATATTGATGACATGTAACTAATTAAATGTTTGATAATGTTAAGTTGAAGATAATGCAAGGCATTAAATCAGTTAATGATTTGTATTGTTATTGATGTCAACTTGATATCATCTGTACAGTCATGTACATAATGCTAAAGACTTTAGAGAATCAATGAAACAAAGGTTATGCTTTCAGCAATGCACAAAAGTCAAGTATTCACTAAGTGACAGACAACACCGATAGAGTGCACACCATTGGTAAAGGCCAAGAAGAAAATTCACAGTGATACTCGACAAGCAGAACACAATGTTGCCCGATGAAGTAAACTACAAGATGCCCAATGAGCTGAAAATAGAGTTGCCCAATGAGTAAAAATTCAATGATGCCCGACAAACGGAGATCCTGAAGCTAATTGGAGTCACACCATCAAAACTAGCAGTTGTCACCGACAACTAACTGAAGAGTTGACCGACGGAACAGAGAGTTCATAAAACAAAAAAATATCTAGTTGGCAAGAGCTAAAGATAGACTTAATTGGTTGTTTTCTTTGTTTTATTTGACTAGAGTTAAGTAATTGATTTAAAGATGGTTTATATATTTGGCATGAAGATAACTATGAGACAAATCAGGAGTTAATCTTTAAATCAAATTGGTTGGATTATTTTTTACACCAAGAATCAAGAATCAAGAAATAGCGAATATCATGTCTATATAAGAGACAAGCTTAATTAATTTTTGTATCACATGAAAAGGGGATTAAGGGGAGTGAATAGAAATAGGATACTAAAGAGAAACTGATGAAGAACAACTTTATGCAGTACTAATCAATCAAGCTAAAGGAGAGCTAAGGAATTCTGCAGACACCAACGAATAGTAAGCATAGCATCACATAGTAGAAAGTATGGAGCACAAAAGAATTGAATTGATACATTGATCAAAGAGATAATGTACTTAAATAGATCTAAAAATCTGCAATTCAAGTTGCATTAGAAATAGGTCATTTTTTTTCAATTTAACCATTGAAGCATCAAGTCTCTTAATAGATCAGGACTTAATAGTCTTTTATATATTGAGGTACATGCCAAGGAGTGCCAAAAAATTTGATTCATGAAAGTAGGATTGGATATGCTTGATGCCTATTGACAATCTAAGGGAGAGGCTAGTTCAAGGCTGGTAGCATTAGATGCATGATACTAGGTGACAACCTATATGTGTAAAATCCTCTAACAAGGTCACACCTAACAGTGTGTTTGTAACCTTTAACATGGTTGGCTCCTAACATGGCTCACTTCAAAAGAGTGAAAGTTTAAGGTACCAGTCCCAGTGGTTTTTTCCCTTAACAGTGTTTCCATGTTAAGACAGAACAGAGAGTTAAGAAAATGATAAAAATATCTAGCTGGCAAGAGCTAAAGATAGACTTAAATGGTTGTTTTCTTTATTTTATTCATGGAAAGTTAAGTAATTGATTTAAAGCTGATTTATATAGTTGGCATGAAGATAATTATGAGACAAATCAAGAGTTATGCTTTAAATCAAATTGGCTGGATTGTTTTTTATGCCAATAATCAAGAATCAAGAATCAAGAAATAGTGAATATCATGTCTATATAAGAGACAAGCTTAATCCATTTCCATATCACATGAAAAGGGGATTAAGGGGAGTGAATAGAAAGAGGATGCTAAAGAGAAATGGATGAAGAAAAAATTCATGCAGTACTGATCAATCAAGCTGAAGGAGAGCTAAGGAATTCTACAAACACCGACAAACAGTAAGCATAGCATCATAGAGTAGAAAGTATGGAGCACAAAATAATTGAATTGATACATTGATCAGAGAGGTAATGTACTTAAATAGATCTAAAAATATGCAATTCAAGTTGCATTAGAAACAATTCATTTTGTTTTAGTTTAACCATTGAAGCATCAAGTCTCTTAATAGAGTAGGACTTAATAGTCTTCTATATATTGAGGTACATCCCAAGGAGTGCCAAATAGGTTGATTCATGAAAGTAGCATTGGATATGCCTGATACCTATTAACAGTCTAAGAGAGAGGATGATTCAAGGATGGTAGCGTTAGATGCCTGATACTAAGTGAAAACCTATATGTATAAAATCCTCTAAGAAGGTCACACCTAACAGTGTGTTTGTAACGTTTAATAGGGTTGGATCCTAATAGGCCTCACTTCAGAAGAGTGAAAATTTGGGGTACCAGTCCCAATGGTTTTTTTTCCCTTAACAGGGTTTCCACCTTAAAAATTCATGTGTTATGTGTGTATGATTCATTCCTTTATTGTTTTGTATCTGACATAGTTAACACTGGGTTGATCGGTATACTCTGCATATTTACTGAGTTTCGGTGAATATTTATACTGCTTATCGGTAATCAAGGAGAATAAGGATAGACAAGGAAAACTGATAGACAGTCATTATAAGTATTTCATGGCATGCATCTTGTAGGGACTTAATAATCTGATATTTGTTTGATTGGTGGTTAATGTTTAGAGGATAATAATTTTAGGCCACTGATTCACCCCCCCTCTTAGTTATTACTAACATGATGAAGAGACATCTTCACCTAACCGATAGGTGAACCCTGAGAAAAAGGTACAAGAGGTTGCATCTTCAAAGCCTTCACCAAGCGCATCAAAGAAAACAAATGAACTAGCAATGGTAGTTCATACATCTCCCTCTACACAAATCTCAAGGAAGAAGAAGAGAAAGAATAAGAAACCAGTTACTCTAGATGAAATAATTGAGATTCCAGTATGTGATCCTAGGACATTGGATCCTACTAAGTTAACAAAGTATGCAATACTTTGTGAAAGGAATTCCATGCATGATAAGTTGACAAAAGCCACAAAGGAAGCAAAGGTACTTGAAGTTGCAAAAGAAATACTCTAGCAAATTGTACTTGATATAGATGTTGATCAAACAACCCCCATGGTTGATCAATTAGTGGTTCTGAATGATGCCATCACATCTCAAAACATAGATGGTGAGAAGGATATGGAAGCTAGACTTGAAAATAAATATGAATTCAAGTTAGCAGAGAAGATAAGCCAAAAAGTGGCACTGCAAAAGGTGAAGCTATCTGAACTGGTAAGCACAATAGACCCCATTATTTCATAAGCAATAGCCTTAATTTAGAAATTGTGCATGTTAGATCAACCCACAAAGGAGCATATTGATAAGATAGCACTGATTGATGTTGATCTTCAAGCGAGTGCACAAGGTCTCACAAGCAGTGAAGAAGCAATCAAATTGCACAATGAAAAGCTCAAGCAAGCTTGGAAACTAAGACAAGATATTCAGATTACAAAAACAAAGTTCAGAGATGAGGTAAATGATCTTCAAGATCAACTCTTACCTACTCTCACATTACTATAGCAGCATATGACAGAGGCAAGAACACTTTTTTCCACCCCAAAAATGTTTGTCCTAGACAAAATTTATGAAATGCATGCTTGGATTGAGCTAGAACACATGGCATTAGAACTCCTCAAAGAAAAATGGGAGAAAATGATTGAAGATATCAAGAACACTCACTCACACATTCTTGACACTCTGTAAGTTACACATTTTTGTCACATTTTTGACAACTTATAAGTTGTAGTTTTTTTTCATGATTATTAAAAAAGGGGGAAATGATATGTATAGTCAATCAGTAAAAGGGGGAAATGAAAGGAAGAAATGATTTGTACAATCAGTAATTAGAAAGAGGAAAGAACAAAAAGGGGAATGTATAGTACAAAGGAAAGTATACATGTACATATAATTATACTATACCGATGCATACAATTAGGGGGAGTCATATAATGACAAGGATATATACATAATGTACATACTAAATACTTTAGTATTATGCACATATCAGTTTTTGATACTAATGTCAAAGGGGGAGATTGAAGACATTATTATTTTCCATTAGTATATGCAAGGAAAAACACAATAAACACCATCGGTTTATACAACACCAACAGACAAGGCACAACACTACCTGATACCAAGGTTACCAATACTTCTAAGTACAAAGTATCCCGACAAACACTATTCAGTGTTACCTGATGACAAAAAGGACAAAGGAACCCGACAAGTAACCAACAGTGAAACCCGACAAAACAGTCAAGAGTGGAACCCAACAGATGAAGGGAACCTGATAATCAGTTCAAAGAGGAACACCAATAGACTTTCAGTTCACACCGACGATCAAGAACCGACAATCAGTTACATCCCACAAAAAGTGGATCTGACTTTCCACGTCGGATAAATCACTAAAGTTTTATATTTAGCTTCTTGATTTGTTTTAAATCCATTATGTGAGGGAAAAGAAATGTATTTATTATTGTTTTTATCAGTTTAACTGATTTAAAACATGCAAACTAAAGGATCAAGGTCAAGTTGTAGACCTTGGATCTAAAGTTAATATTGTAATGCGTGATTCTAAAATAGGTCAAATACTTGTATAAATAGATGCTCAATCAAATGTGAATATGTTGTTTGATGATGATTATAGCCACTTAGAGCATCTATGGATCAAACAATAGAATTCATGCAGAAGCACAAACAAAGATCAAATCAGTTGTCAAGAACAGAACAAAGGCTATCGACGAGTAGGAAAAGATATTAATCAATCACTATATGTGATATTCATATATTGTAAGCTTTAATGGCTCTATAAATAGAAATTATATATTGTATATAGACAGGTCAAACATATTGTACAGATTCTAAGAAGTGGGGTACACTTAAGAAATCCTTTCAAGGAAGGTGGACTTAACAGTCCTAGGGTAAATATCTTAACTGAGTGCACACTACATCAGTGTTGTTAAAGCTCTTAATAGAGTAGATCTTGATAGGTCTCCACATTGATACTCCTAATAGGGTAGATCATTAGAAGTGATCAAATTGTAAGCCTTAACCGGCTCCCTTCCATTCTAAAGATAGTGAAGTTTAGTGGGTGCCATCCCCACTGCAGTTTTTACTTCCTAACAGGAGTTTTCTGCGATATCATATCTTGTGTTATGTGTCTATTAATTTCATGAATGTTTCTATGAATGTTGCATACAATTAGGTTTATGAATTAATACTAGGTGCATAAGAAAGAACATTAGATATGGTTAGTAATATAGTAAAGATTGATTACTAATGATGAAAGGTGAAAAGTGTAAAAAGTTTGAGAGGTACTGATTCACCCCTCCCCTCTCAGTACTACTTCCTATTAATCCCAACAATTTTTCATGTTAGGAAAGATTTGTGTGTGTGAAATGTGGACCTTTAAACAACACAAACACTTCAATAGGTCATTATTTGATTAATCTAGGAAACTATTGAACTACAAAAATAATAAATTAATCTAAATCAACCTATTGTCTTCTAGTAGGAAGGAGTATGAGTTTTCATCCAATGATTATCTTAGTTTATTTTAAAGCCGAAATGAAATGTTTCTTTATTATCAATTGAAGTGCTTGAAACATGTAAATATGCTAAATGCTAAATGCTAAATGATTAACAAAATATGAGTGACAAAAACCACATAATAATTTTACTAAAGTTCTTGGATCCTTTTTGAAGGAAATGAAGCTTTCTTTTATAGAAAATATCTGTCAAATTGACAACCGAGTTTGAACTTCAAAGAATGGACGACATTGACTCAAAGAAGCACAATCCATGTGCAAGGAAGGTCATTGGATGAGAGATTCATTTAAATGAACTTACTTATTAGTCATATAGGAAACTTCTAAAATTGAATGAGGAGTTAACTAAGTCAGCTTTCAGTTAACTGGATTGTTTCCAAAATGAGGAGCAGAAAAGACTTAGTTAACTGAACAAGTCTGATTTGTTTCTAATTTGATGTTCACTCAACTGAAATGATGACACAGAAATGCATTTTTGAATATTTAAATGATTTAAATGTACTTTTTACTCAATTATTAATTTTAATTCCTTTTTACATTTAATTGACAATTCTTTATCTATGTAATCAACATACTATGATATTAATTAAATAAATGACATAAGGTTCATTTGCCAATATTTTAGGATTGCATAAATTAAATAATTAATTAGTGTGATGATAGATTAGGACCTAGGGTTTAAGTTATATCAGAGTGAAGATGTTGAATTGCCTTTAGGTTAGGACTCAAGGGATTTAATCAAGATCAGGGTTTTCTTGATCAGACACTACTACATTTGGGGCCAAATTTTGACAAAAGTTTTCGACGGGTAACTTTTTCTTATGAATTTGGTGGTTTTTTTTGTAATAGGCCGCGATGATGTTGGTATTCTAATGGGTGTTTAATTGACCATTGGAAATCTGATAGATTTGGGGTATACATTAAAAAAAAAAGTGAAACAGCATCATCATTTTCATTTCAATTAGAGAGAGGGAGAAAAGGAGCGACAACTGAGCCCGGGAGAAGGTATGTTATTTCTTCATCTTTCAAGCCTCTGGCATCAGATTTGAATGCATTTCATTTTATTTTTGAGGGAGTTTCTCTCTGAAATGACCGCATTCTACTAGTTTCATGCCCTAGCTAATGCATTATCTCTATTATTTCATGTTATTGGTGTTTGTGCTCAAGGATATTGATTCACTATATTCAAATGTTTGGATTCACATTTGTTGATATTACTAGCATATGTGTTTAATGACGCCATTATATATTGATGTCACTGAAATGACCACATTCTACTAGTGTTGTGCCCTAGCCCGTGCTTTAACTCCATTATTTGATGTTATTGATGCTTGTGCTCAAGGATATCCATTTTTTTGAAATGTTGACTGTGGTTATCAAATGGACAGCCCATGAGCTTCTAGCTAGGCATCATTTGTATTGATAGCTTAGGGAATCAAATGTATTGTATCATTG
>MU228227.1:202828-231891 GCA_018584345.1 Thuja plicata
TTCCTCTTCTCAAAAATGGTTATCTAGAAACTTTGGATAGTGTTTCTCATCCATGCACAAAATGTGCTAGTGATCATATAAAATTACTTTAGGCCTCTAGTATTGATGAGATGTACAAGTGTAAAATTTTTTTGCGAGACTGTGATCAATTTGTGCAGTGTACATAAATGCAAGGCAGTGATTATTCTTGACGATCGACAGGTAGCTAGGACAATAGCTAGGACTAAAGATAACACAGCTCAAGAGACCATCATAGGTTGTCTCTTTCTTCAGTCTATATTATTGACAGAATGTTTTACCTTTCATCAGCTCATCAAATCTGGGGATTTGAAAGAATTTAATAGAATATTTTCATGACAACATATATTATTTAAGTTGACGTTGCACAAATTTATCTACTTCGCGCACTTGTATACTATGAAGATGGCCATGCTTCTTTACCGTCGTCCTCATAGTCTATAAGTGCGTGAAGTAGATAAATTCATGCAACATCAACTTAAATAATATACATTGTCATGAAAATATTCTATTAAATTCTTTCAAATCCCCAGATTTGATGAGCTAATGAAAGGTAAAACATTCTGTCAATAATATAGACCGAAGAAAGAGACAACCTATGATGGTCTCTTGAGCTATGTTAACTTTAATGTGCCTATCCGTCAGTTTTTTGACAATTTATAATTAATTCTGACAGCACCGCTATGCTTTCGACAGACAAAATGTTAGAGAAAAATAATTTATGACATTTATTGTGACAGTAATGCTATATATTCGATAGGGAAACCTGTCAGAGAAATGTTGCACAACTGTCGCTCTTCCGACAGTTTAAGTGTCATAAATAGAAAAGTTTTGACAAACCCTTCGACATTAAAGCCATATCACCGACAGGTAGATCTGTCAAAATTTGGTGCAAACTATCGCTATTCCAACAGTACTAATGTCGAAAATATTTTTTTGACAGTTCATTCTGACAAAGACTGTATATTTCTGATAGGTCTTGTTATTGGAATTCTAATGGATGAACCGCAGGAAATGCCATAACGAAGTCATTGTCATGTGCAATTTTTTGACATGACATGGTGTCAGTAAACTGATGGGTATGTCTTCTATTGCAATTTCCAATGCAAAAATGGTGATGGACTCAAGTGTCAAAATGTCAACAAATGAGCATTGCAAATCTGACAAATGGCCATTGGAATTTGACCTCAAATGTACTAGTGAGAGATCCATATTAGGGGCTGAGGGTTTAGTTGACCATATTTAGGTCATTATATTTGGCCCTCTTTGAATTGATGTCTGATTAGTGTATTGATTCAAAGACCAGTTACTGATGAGATGAAGAATAGTTTGATGTGAAGCGATGAAACCATTCCTTCAAATAATATTGACTCCAAGCTTGATTGGATGAAGATACATCAAAAGATATAGAGTAGAATGCACAATTTGATTTAAAGCGATGAAATTGAACATCTGTTAGGGACTCTTGAACCTTTGGATCAGTTTGAACAGATAACTAGTTTGATTTGAATCGATGAAATGGATTATTGTTAAGTGTTTGATTAGCAAAATTGATTTGATTTGAAATGATGAAGCAAATTTGATCAATGTGTCTAGTTTCAAAAATAAATGACTTGTATAAGACCGATCTATCTGGTTTTGAGTGTATCTATTACTGTATAAGATAATTTATAGGGTTGCCTTTGATTTATGATAATCTCAACTTGATGTGATGTGATGAAGCTGAGATGCCCCTAGTGATGGGGTCTTTCTTTATGATGCGATCACTAAATTGTGGATGTCCTGATCCTGCCCTCTCGAGAGAAAAATCAAAATATGGCTAGGTGCCCCAATGATTGGAAGTAATTCGATTGGTAAAATGATGTCGAAATAAATTGATATGATATGGAAGAGGTTGCAAGCATTCAAGACCCAATCTACACTTGTTTTAGGTCCTCTTGACCAATTTTGAACAAAATTTGGTATGGTTGACCAAGTTTGACAAAAATTATGAAACTTGGGTTTCTTGGAAGAAAAGAACAAGAGATTTCCATTGGTTTAGATTCCAAAAGACTCATTGTGCAAGTGGTCAACTATGGTTGACTGAAAAAAGTCAACTATCAAATTTGGCAAGTAAAATAATTTTAGATTTTGATTTCGATTTCGATCCTGAAAAATAGAATCAGGACAATCGAATTATCCAAGGGTGCCATTTTCACGTCAATAATAGAAAATTGAAAATTAGGTCAAAAACCTATATAAGGGCCAAAAAGGGTCTTTTTTAATTCATTTTTTCCTATTCAAGTTTCAAACCTTCTCTAAGAAAAATGGTGATTCTTTTTTAAATTCATCGATTCTAGCGACAGGGAGTCCACAACCATTCAAGAAACTACTAAGCAATGATAAGTGCATGACAATCTTCCTGTTCAATTCAAGTTTTATCAATTTTTGTTGATTTTTCAATTTTTTTACAAATTTTTAGGTTTAAATCCTCAATTTCTCGTACAAGAACCATTAGTTTTTTTGTATGTTGTCAACCCTTGACTCGTACAAGAACCTTCTTAACAACCCATTTTATCGTACCATAAACCTTAGATTCTCATATCAGATTATTCACTCATACTTCTCTATGTGAATACTCATACGAGAGTGGATGTTGGTGTCTTTATTGTTATTTAAAACATCAGTTAATTTTGAGCCTTTAAAAAGAAAATTTTGATTTTCTTCATTGTTTATCTAGCATCTTTAGCATCTTTTGTAGCATATTCATTCTTTATTTGGTCATTTTGATAAGTGTACTAATGCTTTGTTGTTCATTTTTTGCAGGAGCGATTACTGGATATACAGTCCTAGATTACCTTTTCACCTACTATGTGCTTTGTAGGGAAACTCACAGATCATTAGAGAGCTATTATTATAGTGTGGATTTGGCTGGCTGATGGGGATCACTGAGATTAGGGTGAACCATGGATTTCTCACAACCCTAGTGAAAATATTCCATAGTGAGCACAACACCTTTTATCTACCCACTAGAGAGATCACACTAAATTTCAAGGATCTGTATAATCACATCCTTGACATTCAATTCAAATCTCTTCCAGTTCAGTATGAGAGTGCTTAGTGACCAGGCATGCTAGCACTTTGTTGGATCTTTGGAGATGAGGACATCTTAAAGCATTGGGTGTCATAGGACACCATGATTAGAAGGTACATAGAGCAGTATCTTCTTGCATCTTTTATGGTTGGATTAATTAATTTCTTGATCATGGTTGACAAGGGGCAATAGGGATTTCAGTTTGGGTGGAGGTTGATTCTAGAGGAGTTGTTGGATAGGATAACGAATCTAGGGTGGGGGTTATGTCTATTGTCTCATTTATACCACAAGCTCCATGAGATTTTTTATCAAAAGGTGAAGAGGATCACAATAGGTGTATTAGTTCTTCAGGTCTAGCCATGAGAGAATATTCCCATTTGCAGGTCGGTGATAGATGATTCCTGACAATATGTGCATCCTTTTGTTTACAGGTATGCAAGTTACATAACACAACCCCACTTGGGGAAGACAAATTACTCAAGGAGATAGTTTGATGACCTCATTGTGGTTACATGGCAGTCGTAAAGAGGTACTAAGGCATAGGGGGATTGGTGGTCTTAGAGAAGGGACATGTTCATTCATTTTCCACTGATTGAATGTACTCCCATAGTTATAGAGTGATTTTTTGTTTCTCGGGTGCATAGACCATTTGGTAGACCACATGTAGTGTCATCAGAGTTTACAGGATATCCCCAATTTTTGGATGAGATACATTGAGGATGGGGACCTCAATTAGGGTATGGGATAGTATTACAAGAGTTGCATGGTTTACAGAAGACTCCATTGGATTACCTTGATTCCATAGCCGATGTAGGTACAACCCCTGAGTATGGAGATTACATAGCATGACACCCCTTCCCATGGTTTACAAATAGAGCTTCCCTAGCACCAAGGATATAGGAGTAAGGACCTACCCCAATCCTGGTGCAAGCTCAAGAAGTGAAGGAGCAGTGGTAGGGAAGAAACAAAGAGGGGAGGGAGGTGGTTTTGGTTTTTTGGAATTAGATTTCCTAGTAGGCGGACATGATGCCCCCATTTTTTATGAGGCTGCACGATAGGCCTGATAGTGGTGATATGGCCAGGTAGAGCAGGCTGAGGGTGAGGGAGAGGGTCAGAAGTAGTAGACACATCAGGATGTCATTTTTTCACTGAGATAGAGGGTTTGTGGTTTGTAGATAGAGTTTGATGTGGCTTAGGCAAGGATTACAAAGTGAGATCAACATATTGTTAATCTTATTATTAATAAGGATTAGACGACTACTACTGTGACCACTAAGCGTGACCAAAGGATTGTCTAATTAACCAATGAGCACAACCAGTTTCAACATGTGGCTACACACTAGACTAGAAGGGAATCCTACTATGTGGTAGCATACACTGTTGTTGTTCCATTAGAGAGATAGGTTGTCTCTTTCTCTCAGTATGTGGCTCGTTTAAAGGTTTCTCACATGTTGCAGGCTGATGAGGCGATTCCTCAACCACCTCCACCACTACATGTTCTTATCGATGCTTAGGATATGACCAAGAGCTAGCTCCTATTGCTACTATATTTTGATATTTATCTATATTGTTCCCATTTTTGGCTTTCAATACGATGAATTTCTCTGATGACACATTTTGAATATCTCAAGATTTTGATGTACTCCTAACATTGATTATATATAGAGAGATATATGATTTTGATCTTATTGTACTTGTGTTTAATAATGTTATGATATGTTTTATTTTCTTATGATGTTCTATATGGATGCATTTCTTTTATGATCATGTGTGGATTATGATTCTCTTGGATGATTGTGCAGATGTGTATGCAATGCAATGTTTATTTGATTTTGAAAATGAATAGATGTTATACTACTTATGATGATGCAATTTATTTCTAATGTTTTGTTTCCTTTTCTGATGCATATATATGGATGCAAATTAATTATGTGATAGATATGAAATAGGATATGCAATGTAGTGGATATGATATGCAATGCTTCTAACATATCTTGTAGTAAATTATTGTTTTCAATTACACAGTTACTCGATCATGTCTTTGTATCCAATGCGCAACTTGACCACTTGGAAATAGGAAGATTAATCAATTAGAGCTTCAAATCCCACATTAGAGAAAGAGAGAAAGAGATTATTCTATTTTTACACCATGCAGATACAATGCAAAAACTAACCTAAATACAACCTAGGAATTAGTCACTGGGTTTGAGCTTGAAAACTTTCATCATTGAGCATTTGGAACATCAGAGTTGATACAACCCTTAATGGTTCCACTGCAACCATAAGGATATGAGTATGAATTTCATCAGATAAAATGTGGAAAACCAATGTAAGAATCAAGTTATTAAAGCCAATATGACCTAAAAATTTTTCCATTTGATGTTGCAAGGGTACACCAGTATCGAGGCATACAATGCCAAGATAACCATAAGTGTGATCTTTCATAAAACACAGATTAATAATAGTCAAGGAGATAGTTCCAACCTCACCTTGGCATGTAATTAAATGGACTCAGGTTATGTGGATATTTTTGACCTTGATGTCAAATCTCTTATCATAGACACCAGTTTATTTGATGTTTTCAAATTATCAAGACCACACCAAAAAAAAGAAATCAAAGAAAAGATTAGTGAAAATCATTGATAACAGACATCATCCAAAGAAAATATCAACATATCTTCAATAGTTTTTTTTTCACGTATGTCTATGTAGGGTGTTAAGAAACACCATCATGCTTGTGAGTGCATTGAGCTTTATTTTTATTGCTCCATTGCTTAGGTTTACATCATGTTAACCAATGTGTGTTGAGAAATGTAGATGTGTCCAAATAATTAGTGTTAAGAGACACTATTTGATTAAGGTGTTGAGAAACACCATTGTGTTAGTAGTGAGCTCTTCTTCACAGATGACAAAGATACCGACTCTAGTTTGGTTCATCGATGATCAAATTAGGTCCCTTTCCTGTAGTAACAAACTCCAATTCAAGATGGATGACTTGACTCATACTTCTGGGACAAAGCTAATTTGATTGCCCCCAGACTATGACTATGATAGATTTCAAGCCATGAGGGTTATTAGAAGAACTAAAGTGTCACAGAAGTGAGTGAAATACATGTACAAATTGAATAAAATGGTAGGAAAGCATGATGGATACCAAGATGTACATTGATAGATGGAGTTCTTGTGTATAAGAGGCATATGTTTATCAAGTTTTCACCTACTTCGAATAGATTCTATTTTTGATACCAAGGTGCCTGTTTACCAGGTTTTCACTGAGGCACTTTTTTTTAATTTTTCAAATTTTTTGTATTTTTCTCTTCTTTTTTTGTTGATTCATCCAGGTTCTTATTACCAAGTTTTCACCAAGATGATCATATTATTAGGAATTTTAGATGTGTACATGCTAGTGGACACCGAGAATTCTCAGGTGTAGAACTTCTTCAGGTGGAGAGTGTTGATAGGCTCCCAAATATTTTCTTCTTCTAGTGTGGAGATTCAATAGGATCCAAAGCCAAATGTTGCAGTGATAATATATGGTCCTAGCTAGTTGGGTTCAAACTTTCCCTTTTTTTCTCGATGTGATTAATTGTAGGGGTTTCTCCCAACACTAGACCACCAACCTAAAGTTCTCTTTGTTTGACCTTTTTATTGTATCCTCTTGACATTCTCTTCTGATAGGGTCTGAGGTGATCAAGTGCTACTTGTTGAAGCTCATCTAGAAATTCCAATTCTTGTAGTCTTGAGACCCTAGGGTCTTCATCTATGATTAGTCTATCTAGAGAAACCCTCAGAGATGGTATTTCTAAGTCTACTAGTAAGATTGATTCTGCTCCATATACTAAAGAAAAGGGTGTTTCCCCAGTAGTCATTATGATGCTCATTCTATAGGCCCATAGTGCAGGATTGATCTGCAGATGTCAATCCTTTCCATATTTTTTCATGGTGTGATGTAAGATCTTCGCAAAATTATTGTTGGAGGCCTCAGCTTGCCCATTTCCTTGTGGGTAGTAGATTGTCGAACCATGTTTCTTGATTTTGAACTTATCATAGAGTTCATCCATATTATTGTTCTTCAACTGCCCTCCATTTTCAACTATAATGGATGAAGGAATATCATGTCGGGAGATTATGTGGTTCAAAATGAATAGGGTCACTTGTTGTCCAGTTGCTTTGTTGAGTGGTAGTGCTTTAACCCACTTGGTAAAATATTTTTTGGTTGTTATTATGAACTTGTGTCTATTTGAAGAGGATGGATATATCTGCCTGATTAGGTCAAATTCCCATTGTTGAAAGAGCCAATGTGTGATAAAATGAATAAGCTCCTTGGTTGGAGCATGTATAATATTATCATGCAGCTGACATTTCTTACATATCTTGGAACATTTGATTGGTTCCTTCTCCATGTCTAGCCAATAGTAACCTGCTCTTAGAAGTTTTCTAGCAAGACTCAGACCATTATAATGAGAACTATAAATACCTTTTTCAACCTTAGTTAATGCATGTTTGGATTATTCCTTTTATAGACACCTAAGAAAAGTACCATCTAGTCCTTGTCTATACAAGTCATTTTCTATGAGAACATATCGTGAGGCATTGCAGATTAGGTGTCATTTTTCATTACAGGTTAGCACATTAGGAATGACTTGTTTGTGTACGTAGGCATAAATGTATTGGTAGTGAAATGACTCATTTCCTATGATATAACTTATCATGTGGGAGTCATGGGATTAATAAGCGGGGAAATGAAGCTCTTCCACCAGGAACTCATAGTGGAAGTCTTCTTCTTTTTTTGTAAGGAATCGAGTGTAGCCATTACATCAACAACTCTATTTTGTGTGCTTGGGATTTGCTAGAACATGATGAAGGTGAAGTATTTCTTGAAATAATCAACCATTATTTTATAAGGTATGATTTTATCATCCTTTTTTTGATAGGAATCATTGATTTGGTTGATGACTAGTTGAGATTCAGTGTGAATGCAACTCAGAAATGTTCCATTCAATAGCTAGTTTAATTTCATTCACCAAGGCTTCATATTCAGATATGTTGTTTGTACAGGGGAACTAGATCTTGTACACCTTTGGAATAGAATAGCTCTAAGGAGTGATGAACAACACACCTACACTTGAACCCTATTGCATGAAATATTTACTGAAGAACATCTTCTAGGGTCTATGAGTTATGTGAAAAATGGATCCATCTAGAAACTCAAGATTGAAGGGTTGATCATCTTGTAGTGGAGCTTTAGCCTATTAATCTATGATAGCTTTCCCTTTTATTACCTTACATTAAATATATTCAATGTCAAAGTCATTGAGGAGAATGACCCCTTTAGCTAACATGCCAGTTAAGGTAGCTTAGCTCAAGAGGTACTTCAGTGGGTCAATCTTCACAACCAGTCTCATAGAGTGTTCCAACATATAATGTGTCATTTTAGAGATGTGAACACAACTGCCAGGCAAGCCTTCTTGATTACTGAACAGTTCATCTCATATGATACTAAGGCTCTACTAATATAAAAGATGTCTTGTTCTTTCTTGTTCTCATATTATTTTGCAAGGTGTTTCCCCAGTGACATTATGGTAGTTGAGATGTACAAGATCAATAGTTTTCCTTGTGTTGGAGGCATCAACACTGCTCAATTTTCTAAGTACTCTTTGATCTGATTGAAGTTCTTGTTACATTCCTCATCCCATTGATAAGTTACTCCCTTGCATAGATTTTTATTAAATGGTTGTGCCTTATCATCTAGTTGTGAGATGAACCTCCTGATAGATTGAATCCTTCCTTCGAGCATTCTCATCTGAATAATGTTCTTTGGTGGTGGCATCTCCATGATTTTTTGTACTTTTGTGGGATCTACCTCGATGCCTTTTGTTGAGATGATGTATCCCAATAGTTTACTAAATGTTATGCCAAATGCACATTTCTTTGGTTTAAAATTGAGCCTGAATAGTTCCATCATATCTAGGATCTTTCCTAGATCTTGCAGATGTGTGGATATTTTCACAGTCTGTACAAGATTATCATCCACATAGTCCTCCATGTTCTTGTGCATCATTTTTTATGACAATTATTCAATTTTGTATTGTCATTTATTTTTACACAAGTATAGTGATGTTTACACAAATGTCTAATCCTATCCAAGCACAGTCAGTGTCTGTCGAGCTCTCTCAGGAATTGAAGATGACCAAGTGAATTTAGTTCTAACTGAGTTCACTCAAGCATTATAGTGTTGGTCAGGCATTGAAGGATTTCAGTGTTGGCTGAGTAATGCAGTTAGTGTCAGCCAACTAAAAGTGGCTTATATTTTATGGATAATTAGTTATATGCAACCAACAAACATGATCTTTATTAATTATTTGGATGGATATCAAGGCCAACTTGACAAGGCTTATCATATATATATAAGGTCAAGTTTGGATTTAATAGTGTGGTGATGTGGAATTGCATGTGAAGTGTGATATGAAGAGTGAAAGTGAAATTAGATGGGATTCTGATTGAGGATAGAATACAAAGGACTGCAACATAATATTCGATCAGTAAGGATCAAGTATTTAATACAGAACAAAGATCTGAATCAGAAAAGACATTTTCTTATCAATACAGGTCAATCCATTATTACTCTCTAACAATTGTAGCAGTGATCAAAATCTCTTAATAGAGTAGACTTAATAGTCTTTTATAAATCCTCTCACAAGGTGACATTTCTACATTGAAGTTTTTGAAGACCTCTCACAAGGCCACCCCTTACAGGGTGATTAAATCCTCTAATAGGGTCACACCTAAAAATGTGTTATTGTAACCTTTAGCAAGGTTGGCTCCTAATAGGGCTCACTTTAGAAGAGTGAAAATAGTGACTAGTTTCTATTGGTGATTTTTCCCATATTGGGTTTCCATGTTAAATCTTGGTATTATCTTTGTACATTTCATTTTCTTTATGGTTTATATTTCTACAATTAATTACTAAAGATACTCATAGTTAATATCTTAAGATTTTCTATGTTAACCGAGTGACAGTGAAATATCTATGTTAACTGAGCAACAATATTAAATTTTTTTAATACATCTAAGGGACTTGGATTTGTTTTTGTGGTAACTGATTCACCCCTCCCCTCTGAGTTACTCAACTCATTTACAACAATTGTTATCAAAGATGAAAGTGCTTACAGGGAAGGTTTAAAGGCCTAAGCTAAAGATCAGAGATGTCTTATAGAAGGGAGATCCCTAAGCTCAACAAGGACAACTTCACTCCATGGAAAGATTTGATGATGCTACATCTATCTACTATTGGAGATACTAGTTTTCAATTCCTTGATCACAAGTATGTGGAACCACCAAGACCTATTTCTATGGATTAGATGGTGGAAATGAAGTATCATAACATAATGATGATTGATATAGCCTTTGTACTCAGCTATTCCAAATTTGATCAAGTCAAGGACTTCCATACTGCCTTTGATATGTGGAACAAACTACATGATATCTATGGAGGAGATGCAAATGTAAAGAGAGCCAAAAAAAAAGTCTCAAAGGTCAGTTTGATATGTTGAAAATGAAAGAAGGAGAAAACATTACAAAATACAGTGAAAGAATCAAGAAAAGTGCTACTGCAATTAGAGCTTCTGGTGGAACAATTGAAGAGAAAATAGTAGTCAGCAAGGTATTAAGAACTTTACTTCCTATATATGCAATTAGAGTTTTATCTATTCAAGAGATGAGATGCAATAATGACATAACTCTAAATGAATTAATTGGAAGATTATCAGCTTTTGAGTTGGATAAATTTGACAATTATTCTCCTAATCCTAGCAATCTTGAGTCAACATTCGAAGCTAAATTAAACCTTGGAAAGATTAAAGGAAAACAAATTGACAGTGATAGTGATGATGAGGATCTGGAAATCATTGAAGTATTACTTGCAAGGAGAGCTGGAAAAGGAAAAGGATGATACAAAGGAATAATACCATTGATTTTCTTTTAATGTGATGAGGTTGGCGACATTGTTGCTAAGTGTCTGAACAAGGAAGACAAAGGTGAGAAAAAGTTCAAAAAGTATAAAGGAAAGAAAGTTTACAAAAGCTACAAAAGATACAAAGACAAAGGTAAGAAATCTTTTTATATTGTTAAAGATTCTGATAGTGATGAAGATGCATATGAAATGGTTTACATTTCTATTAAGGATGAGTCAAATAGTGAAGACAATGAAAAGACTATACTATACTCTCATATTAGTAAGAATGACACCTAGATAATTGATAGTGGTTGTTCTCACCACATGACTAGTGATAAAACTAAATTTGAACATCTTGAATATTATGATGGTGGGAGTGTTAGTTTTGGGAATGATGAACCCTGCTATGTGAAAGGTAAAGGTGTTATTTCTCTTACTGAAGGAATCAAATGTCATAATTCTTATTAGTTTGAAGGACTAAGGCATAATCTACTAAGTGTGGAATAGCTAAATAACATTGGTTTCAATTTATAATTCATGAATGGAAAGGAAAAGCTCCTGGATGGTAGAGGAAACCTAGTTGGAACTGGTAGGCAAACAAAAGGTAATCTATTTTATCTTGATCTCAATGAAATTTCATGTTTTATTGCACAAGTAGAAGAAAGCTAGTTATGGCATAAAAGGTTGTGTCATGTGAACTTTTACAACCTAATCAACATAAGTAAGAATAGAGGAGTAAGAGGTATTTCTATTCTAAAGAATCCTGAACTAGAAATATGCAAACAATGTCAAATTGGGAAGATGGGAAAAAAAAAGCTTCAAGAGAAAGAACTATAATACAGAAGAAGTCTTTGAATTAGTACATACTAACTTATGTGGACCAATTGGAACAATAAGTTACACAGGTGAGAAGTACGTCAATCTATTTTTTGATGATCATTCCAGAATGATGACTGTTATGTTTCTCAAAGAAAAATTAGAAGTTTTTCAAAAGTTCAAATGATACCTAGCCAAAGTTGAAAAATAAATAGGAAAGAAACTTAAATGTCTAAGATCTGACAGAGGAGGAGAATTCCTTTCTATTTAATTCAATGATATCTGTAATGAAAGAGGAATCAAAAGACAAGTATCTGCCTCAGGTACACCACTACAGAATGGCATTGTAGAAAGATGGAACAGATCCATTATGGATTGTGCAAGAACCTTGATGATTGAGAAGGATGTCGCTCCCAAATACTGAAAGGAAGCCATTAGCACTACAATTCACACCTTGAACCGAGTTCAACTAAAGAAAGGTACTGAGAAGACATATTTTGAATTATGGTATGGCTATAAACCTAATGTTCATTATTTCAAGGTATTTGGAAGTAAATGCTACATCTTGAAGCAAACAAGAAATGGAAAATTTGATGTAAAAGGTGTTGAAGGTATATTCCTGGGCTACTCTAGCAAAAGCAAAGCATATAAATGTTTAAATATTACTACTCATAAAGTCATAGAAAGTGTGCATGTAAAGATTGATGAGTTTGCAGAGAGAAATGAAGAATAGAGTAGTAAAGAGTTTGAAGACTATTGAAACTTTGTGTATTATGAACCTGATACTATATCTAAGACACATGCAATAATGATTGGATAGAAATCATGTCAACCACTAAATTCATCCTCATAAACCTTGTTGCAACTGGTACAACCAGTGATGCTAACTGAAGAAACTGAGTCACAAATAGAGGGAACCGAGTCTCAGATTGAAGAAACTAAGTCACAGATAGAGGCACCTGAGTCACAGACGTAGGTACCTGAGTCATAGATAGATACACCTGAGTTTTAGACAGTGGAATCTAAGTATCAGATAGAAGAAAATGAAAAAATACTTGAGCATCATGAACATAGTGGAGCAAGTCTATAATCAAAGAGGAAGGATCCTATAATTGCAAAATATGTAAAAAGGCATCATGCACCTAAAAAAATAATTAGAGATCTGAAAGATGGTGTAATGACAAGGACCAAAATAAAAGGTACATGTTTACTTAGTGAAATTGAACCTAGAAATGTTAAAGATGCATTGAATGATGAGAACTGAATTGAAGCAATGAATGAATAAATTGAGCAGATAGAAAAGAACAAAACTTGGACTCTTTTACCTAGACCAAAAGACAAGAATGTGATTGGTACTAAGTGGGTTTTCATAAACAAGATGAATGAGAAAGGTGGTTTTTCCAGAAACAAAGCCATATTAG
This sequence comes from Thuja plicata, assembly GCA_018584345.1. Taxonomy (NCBI): domain Eukaryota; kingdom Viridiplantae; phylum Streptophyta; class Pinopsida; order Cupressales; family Cupressaceae; genus Thuja; species Thuja plicata. The sequence goes on from MU228227.1 coordinate 216,111, forward strand.
TAGTAAAGGATATGCTCAAGAAGAGGGTATTGATTATGGAGAAACATTTACTCCTATTGTAAGACTTCAAGGAGTCAAAAATCTTCTGGCATATGTTGTACATAAAGGATTCAAGGTATATCAAATGGATGTAAAATATGCATTCTTGAATGGAATTCTAGAAGAGGAAGTCTATATTGAGAAACCTGAAGGCTTTGTAGATCATAACAAAAGGAATATGGTTTGAAAATTGCACAAATCATTGTATGAACTGAAGCAAGCTTTGAGAGTCTGGTATGAAAGGCTGCATGGTTACTTGATAAGTATTGGATTTTAGAGAACTAATGATAACAGTAGTTTTTACATCAAAGAAGGACCTCAGAACAAGATAATATTGGTATAAATATTTGTTGATGACATATTATTTACTGGATATGATGGCTTATGTAGAGCATTCTCAGAAGCTATGCGTAAGTAATTTGAGATGTCTATGTTTGGTGAAATAAAATTCTTTGTTGGATTGGAAGTTTATTAGATGAAGGATGGTATCTACATTACTCAGTCTAAATACATAAAAGAGATATTGAATAAATTTGGGATGGAAGATTCTAGACTAGTTGGAACACCTATGCCTACTAGACATAATCTAAGGATAATTATTGAAAGCGGGTAAATCAGACTACATACAAATCCATGATTGTAAAAATTCAATATGTTGTTCACACTAGACCTAATATTGCAACCGTAGACGGTATTGTTGCAAGGTTTTTAGATAATCCTAGAGAGAATCATTTGATGGCTATCAAAAGGATTCAGAGATATCTTAAGGGTACTGAAGATTATGGATTATGGTATAAGAAAGGAGGAAAATTTGATTTGAAGAATTTTAGTGATGCTGATTGGGAAGGAAGTGTCAATGACAGAAAAAGAACAAGTGGTGGAGCACTATTTCTTAGAAAGATATTAGTCTCCTGGACAAGCAAGAAACATAACTATATCTCTCAATCTACAGCAGAAGTAGAATATGTTGCTACAGTAGTAAATTGTTCAAACATCATATGGTTCAAACAGTTGTTGTCAGGAATGAAGGTGGAAATCACAGAACCTATCATTATCTATTGTGACAACACTACTACTATTAACATTTCAAAGAACCCTATGATGCATACTAAGACTAAACATATTGCAATAAAGTATCATTTCTTGAGGGAATTGGTTCAAGACAAGGAAGTAAGATTGGAATATGTTAATACTAAAGGAAAAATTGTAGATATTTTCACAAAACCATTACCTAAGGATGCATTTTTATATCTTAGACAAAATCTAGGGGTGATTCCCTTAACTCAGGCTCACTAAAACACAATTTAGTGATGCATCAATCGAGCTATAGAATAGACTTAACATGTTGATGCAGATATTTAGATCTTATTGCATATGAATCAGTACATACAGGTACATTAAAATTTCATTGGATATGTCAGTTGGTGTCTTTGGCATTGGTTGTCAAAGAGGGAGAGATTACTGTATGTCATATTGATTAGTGAAAAAGGGAGAAATTACAAATGGAGAGATTGATGACAGAGGGAGAACTTTATCAGAAACAGGGATTAATGTAAGAGGGAGTTTTGGATGAGAATTAGAATGAAGCTAAAGACATTAATAAAATTGGAGGATAATCAAAATTAAAATAAGGACATTAATAAAATTTTATTCTTATGTATGCTTCTCTATAATTCTTTGTATTATGACATGTTGTGTTGCCATCAATGCTAAAGAGGGAGATTGTTGATGACAATTATTCAATTGTGTATTGTCATTGATGTTTACACAGTATAGTGATGTTTACACAAATGTCTAATCCTATCCAAGCATAGTCAATGTCTGCCAAGCTCTCTCAGGCATTGAAGATGACCAAGTGATTTTAGTTCTAACCGAGTTCACTTGGGCATTACAGTGTTGGTCAGGCGTTGAAGGATTTCCATTTTGATTAAGAAATATAGTTAGTGTCAGCTAACTAATAGTGGCTTATATTTTATGGATAATTAATTATATTTAGCTGACAAACATGAGCTTTATTATTTATTTGGAAGGATATCAACACCGACTTAACAAGGCTTATCATATATATAAGGTCAAGTTTGGATTGAATAGTGTGGTGATGTGGAATTGCATGTGAAGTGTGATATGAAGAGTGAAGGAAAAATTAGATGGGATTATAATTAAGGGTAGAGGAACAATATTTTAGATCCATAATGAATGATCAATGGCTCTGATGAACCCACCTTTGAGAAAATTTTCCAATTCTTCTTTCACCAACAGAGCAACATGAGGATGCATCTTTCAGATTTTTTCCTTCACTAGTTTGACTCTAGCTGAAATTGAAAGATGGTGCATTATAAGATCTGGATCTAATGAAGAACTCAAAATGGTGCAGGTAAGGCAATCCCCTAAGAAGCAGCACTAGAAACACCTATAGGAACACCCACAACAGAGACAACAATAGGATCAGTAGTTCCAGCAATAGCAACACCAGCAACAACAGCAAGGTCAGTATATGCATCATCAAAATTGTATCTAGAGGTATGATCAAAAGGAAGACCTCTCTGATGTTTTTAAGAATATTTTCTGAGCTATGCCAATTTTCCATCCATCTAGGAATACATATGAAGAGCCCATTGGTTTTTTGAAAGTCCCATTTGCTGAAACAAATACTACAGGCAATCAAGATAGATCTATCTTTCATGGCAAAGCCATTGCTCAACTTGTAAAGTTGTTTTGTGTCAATCCTCATTTCCATTTTTTGAACTGCAAGCATCATGAGGAAGAAGCTGCTGCCATTGGCCACCCACCTCCATTTTTGGGTAAACTAGGTCAAAATTTTGAAAAAAAATTTGAGCAGGAAATGGAGTTGCCTAAAATTCAGAGTCAGAAAATACTCCCTATAGGTAAAAAAGGATACCGACATAGGTCCAGGATACTCCTCAGAGAGAAGCATACAATTTTTTACATTTGTGAAGGCACCCCCCCTACATCCCCATGTGCACCCCCCCTACATCCCCATGTCATGGCCATGAGGATTCTAGCAAGAGAAAGCATGACCATCTCAAAGGGAATAATCATTTTCCCCCAGTTAATGACTACCTTGCTCGTGCCCCCTTCATTCCCAAAAACCCCAATGATTATGGAAAAATAAAGATCCTCAAAGTAATGCAGATCTGACCCCTAATATGGCATCAATCACTCTTCTAAATAAGATGCTACAGACACACATCGACAGAATTTGACATCTAGGTCTTATAGGTAAGCTATCTCCTAACAACTTATCATTTTTAGTAATCCAAGAATGGGCAATGCAATCATTTGTGGGATTAAAAAAAATATTCTTTGTAGACCCAATTTCAAAATATTTTATGCTCATCTTTCATTCTAGAGTAGATAGAGATTTGGTTCACAAATATAAAAGTTGGTTCTGTAAGGGGTCAGGTCACTTTATTATGGTTTGGATCCCCAATTTTAATCCTGACCCTAGGCTTGCCCGCTTCTTCCCTCACTGGATATATCTTCCTCTGCTTCCACTTGAATATAGAGATATCAAAACTATTGAACTCATTGCGAATACTGTGGGTATCTTCATTTGACATGACCTCATCCCTTTTGAAGGCCCTCATCAAGAACCTTGAGTCTACATTCTAATTGATAGCCACAAACCTTTTCTTAATCAAATTTCTATCAAATATAAATGGGGAGAATGGGTACAATAGATCATCATCCAATAGTCAGAAACCATTTAGAAGTATCAAAGTAAACTTGGCCATTTCACCTCAGATTGTCAGAAGGATTATTCATCAGAAATCAGAGTTTGCTCAGATCATAGTTCAAATCCTTTGGAGTGTACCCATTACTCTTTGCAAGAAATAACTCCATGCCAAGTTAAACCCCAGTCAATATTACATACTCACGGGTGCACTAACAATTATTTAGTGTCTCAGACATAGAATTTTGCTGAGTGGCTTTCTATTATACTCCAATATTTCTTCTCATATTTATTCTTTTGCTCGCAATTGAGAGGTTATCGGTTTACTCAATGCATTGAGGGCCCAGAGATAGATAATATGTCAGCTCCTAAAATTACACATATTGATAACATTGTACATCAACTAATGTTCCAAGAGTCCCCCATCATTCTCCCTATCCATAGTCAAGAAAATCATGGGGTAGTATCACTGGGTGGACACACGAAAATGACAAATTGTATGGATCCAGATCACAGATTTGATCAATTACAAGGTTTATCCGGGGCAGAGGGAGCACAAGTGGAAATATTTGATTATGCATATCCAAAGGATCTAGCTAAGGAAGTGAGAACATAGAGGGTAGAGGCTATAGAAATGGATAATACTGAGTACCTAGATGTAGAGGACCTGCCTCTTTACCTTGGACAAGGCATTATACCTAAGAACATGGATTCTTCAATTGTAAACTTGGCATGCTCTTTGAAGGGACAAAAAATATCTTGGAATACATAGAGCCTTCAAAGATGGAAGGTTTAATTAACAACAGATCCAATCAGTCAATAGATGATGTTTGCATATACCCTGACACCAGTACCTATGCCAATATAACATTCTAGGAGTGGGATGTTGCGGAAGTACATAAATAGGAAGATGATAAACATAATATGCCTACAATTGAGGACATGCATGAACAACAACAAATTATCTCCATTGAACAGATGCCATCTCAAAAGGCTCAGCCTATAAAGACACCTAAATCCAAAGGCCAAAGACCAAAAAGTGCAAAAACAAAGGAAGAAATAATAGCTGGCATACAATCCACTTTGGATGAAAATTTTGTCTTCATCAAAAGATCAATAAGGAGGATGAGAGGTCCTTCTTGTCAACAATGAAGATTGCCTCATGGAATGTCAGAGGCATTAATGCCTCTAACTAAAGATATAGAATCAAACAATTGATTGATTCTATTCATGTCGATATTGTCCTAATGCAAGAAACAAAATTGTCTCAAGAAAACTATGCAAATTTGATTGGAAAATGGGCTGCCTAGGCCTCTTTTCACCAGCAAGGGACTGGACCCTCTACAGGATTGGCTGTCCTATAGAATCCAAAAATCATCCAAGGGAGACTGATTGGGCAAGATTCCAATTGGCAACTTTTAGAGGTGAAAAATTATGATTTCTCATTTGTACTGATTAATGTCTACGGACCAACTTCCACACGGGATAAATAGAAGCTTTGGGTACATTTAACACACTTAATTTAGATTCATAGTGATCACAATGTAGTACTAGGAGGAGAACTTAATTCTATTCTCAGGATGGAGGAAAAAATTGGTGGGATATGTCCCACACCAAGAACCATGCAAGATTTATTCTCTTTGCTAAATGATAACAATCTAATGGATATTGTCCCAAAAAATGGATCCTTCACTTGGACAAATAAGAGAGATAATTTTGCACCAATAGCATCTAGACTTGACAGGTTCCTAATTTCACAAGATTGGAAGCTTATAAATGTTCAATTTCAATCAGAAATCCTATCTCTTCCGGGTTCTAACCACTTTCTGATAGTGTTGTCTATAGATAATGCAGTTGCACCTAGGTGTCACAAACCCTCTTTTAAGTTTGAAAGAATGTGGCTTCGACACCCACACTTCATCCCACTGTTAAAAAAATGGTGGGTTAGCTCTCCATTTGTGGACGGTTCAAAAATGCATCAATTTTCCATGAAACTCAAATATATCAAAGGCCACATTAAAAAATGGAATGAGCAAGTGTTCAAAAATGTCTTCTAGCAAAAATATTTAGTAAAGCAAAAGTTAGCAGACATTCATGAGTGGACCATCCAACAAGGTATGGATAATGACACATACCTCAAGCAAAAAGAACTATAGAAAGAATGGGAATAGATTTGCAGTAGGGAGGAAGAATACTGGAGACAAAAATCCTATGAGTTATGGCTTCGAGAAGGGGATAAGAACACAAAATGTTTCCATGCTTCAGCCAAGCAGAAGCAAACAACCAACATAGTTTTCACCATTTTAGAATATACCATGGGTAAGGTCCTAACAAATGCTCAGGATATGCAGCAAGAAGGCGTCAAAATTTACAAGAATCTCCTTTCCCCCATACAAAGATCTATCCCCATTGCAAGAACAACTGGATGAAATATTGGAAGCTATTCTAGTATTAATCACACAGCAAGATATTGACATCCTAATGGCCCCCTTTACTATTCAGGAACTTAGGTATGTATTTTTCTCGCTACCTCTAAATAAAGCTCCAAGCCCAAATGTATACACAATATTATTTTTCCAAATATGTTTTGAGATTATTGGCTGGGAATTACTAGCAGCAGTAGAAGAATCTCAAAAAAGCAAGGCTATGCTGAAATACTTTAACACTACAAACATTACTATCATCCCAAAGGTAAAAAAACCCAAAAACATTTGTAGATTTCCTCCCCATGTCTCTTTGCAATACAAATTACAATATTATAACCAAAGCCATCTATTTGAGACTCCAACATTGCATTCCATCAATTATATCTCAAGAATAGGGAGGCTTTGTCCCAAGAAGGGAAACTATGGAAGGAGCCCTGGTTTCCCATGAAGTCCTCCATTCGATTAATGAAAATCAGTGTTCCAACTTTGTCATTAAGCAAGACATGATGAAGGCTTATGACAGAGTATGTTGGAACTTTCTCTTTCAATTCCTTCATCGATTTGGGTTCTCAAAGCAGTGGTGTAAATGGATAAAGGCATGCATTGCAGGGGCTTGGTTTTCAGTTATCATTAATGGAACAACAGTGGGCTTCTTCTCTTCTACTCAAGGTGTTAGATAGGGAGACCCTCTATCTCCCATTCTGTTCATTATCATGGCAGAAGCATTGAGTAGAACAATCAAAAACAACAATCATTGGGGTCTTGGACTGGTGCTCAAATTGGAAATACAGGCATATCAGTTACACATTCTTTATTTGCAGATGATACATTACTGTTTGGTAAATCCCATGTGAAAGAAGCCAAGAAAATAAAATATGTTCTAGATCTCTATTCTGTAGCCTCAGGGAAGAAAGTGAATGCTCAGAAATCACAAATCTACTTGTTTAACACCAATCAGATTTATTTGGATAGGATTGTCTAAATCTTATAGTTCTTGGTTGACATTTTGTCATCAACCTACCTAGGGATTTCCTTCTTTGTGGGCACTAATAAACAAGGCTACTGTCCCTCAGTCATCAAAATAATAAAATATAGAGTTCTAGGCTGGAAGGGTAGGTGGTTATCTCTATTAGGAGGAATCCTTCTCATCAATTTTGTTCTATTAGAAATCCCCAATTACTACCTTGTTGTCCTTAAAGCGCCATCCTCCACTATTAAACAAATCCAAAAAGTAATCAAAGAATTCTTATGGACAGGGAACATGAATAATGAAAACAAGATCCTGCTCATCTCACTTCATGATATGTCACAAGGACCAACAAGAGGTGGTGTAGGACTGCACGATTTACATAACAGGAATAGAGCTTTTGGGGGAAAACTTGTGTGGCAAATGTACACTAAACCAACTAGTAAATGGTGTCAAATCATGTAAAAAAAATACTTGGTTAACCAAAACACTTCAAGAGTTCTTTCTATGATAGATCCACCTAAAGGATCTATAGTCTGGGACTTTATGATGTCAACTAGGGAATTGGTTCACAACTATGTTACATGGGAGGTAAACAATAGACTAAGTGTTAAATTTTGGAGAGACTCTTGGAGTGGCCAGCTTGCATTGTTATCTCAGGGAATTCCACATGATATCATAAACATTACAGAAAATAGATGGGGCATCAACGTCAACAACTATGTTCTAGCAGTCAAAAACTATTCAGCCAAGGTCATTTGGAAGGACCTAGATGAGCTGAACCTTGCAAGACAAGATGCCAAAATAATGAGAAATATATTCGCAGATAGATAGATCTACTTGTCAGATAAAGTAGATAGGCTGATATGGGCCCCTGCAAAAAATGGAAAGTATTCAATTTGAGAAGGTTATAGAATTCTTCAGAACTTAGCTAATGATAAGGCTCAAGCACGAGCATATAAATTTTGCTAGAACCGGGTTGTTCTGGCTAAGGCAGGGTGTTTTGCATGGATAGCACTAAGGAATGGGATTCTCACCAGCGACCGATTACAAAAAATTTGAATTGCACAAGCCTTCAAGTGTAAACTGTGTGATGATCAAATTGAGATGGTTGATCATTTGCTACTACAATGTCCCTTTGCATATGAATGTTGGACATTTGTCCTAAAAAATTTATGTTTCTATACACCTCTACCCAATAAATTATGGGACCTATTTCAGTCTTGGCCCAAATTGCATCAGGGCTCACTATTTGAAAATATCTGGAAGTGTACATGAGCTCTTATTGTATGGTTGATCTAGTGGGAATGAAATAAAATGATATTTTGAAGTGAGCAGTCAACACTAGAAATAGTTCTACAAGGGTTAGAAAAATCAATTACGAAATTTGTAAATGCTAGCATCTTTAGGGGTGGATACAATCTAGTTGTGTCTTCATGGGATAGAAAAATCATGAGAACTTGGGGGAACCTCAACATACCATTGGGATGGGGAGAAACTAAAAAGTTTCCAGGTCAAGTTGATAGATCAAATATCAAATGACATCCTCCTGATCCTCAAGTAATAAAAATAAACATCGACGGTGCATCGCGTGGCAACCCGGGAATATCAGGCCTGGGTCCATGTATTAGAGATTCACAGGGCAATTTAGTCACATGTATTACCTCCCCATTGCTGGTAGGGTTGAATAACATAGCAAAAGTGCAAGCAATGCTTGTAGGGTTAACTCTGGCAAAAGAATGTGGACTAACTGACATACATATCAAAGGTGACTCCATGGTTATAATTAACGCCTACATAAAAATAGTTATCCATAACTGGAAATTAGAATACATTTTGAAGCAAATTTGGTGATTACTAGACAATTTCCCCAACACATTCCTATCTCATACATTGCAGGAAGGAAATTGGGTTGCAAATTATCTATCCAATCTAGGTTGTGATGGTATGGATATTATACTTAAAATGCCAAGTGCGATCCTAGTAGAGATGAGGGAATTAAGAAGGTTACTCGAGTCTGACAAATTGTGCAATGAAACAAATGATGCACAAAAGGTATACCCATAGCTGCATAATATACAGGTGCCAAGATCTTGTTTTCAATCACCAATTTATACCATCACATACACACTCGAGTACATGTGGTAATGGAAGTGGATAAAGGTTCAAAGATGAGGTAAGTTAATGAATAAAATTCCTTCATGTGACAAGGTGCAAGAGCTCAATACTAGTTGATTAAAATATCCCATGTGGGAATTGGATTCCAATATGGATAGAGATTTTTAAAAGGCTCCGGGTAGATGCCAAGCTAACAATGGAAGTACATCTATTTATTTCTATTTAAAGCAACAACAATGCAATGGCCACCAGTCCAAAAAATGAAACCCAACCTTATTATGGTCATCTCCCTCACACATGTATACAACCCAAGGTGGGATACAGATTACTAGTTTCACATGAATGTTCACAGATGGAGTAAAGCCCAATAGCCAAGTGCAATACTTTTCAAATCAAGTTTAAATGACATCAAAACCCACTCAAGTATGTGCCTCGATGACACCACCAGAGTATATCACACACCCTATTTAGACCCTTCACAAAACAATCTGTGGCATAAGAATTGGTATTTGGAGAGTATGGAAGAGATCTGTGTTAATTGTGAATCTTGTGCTACCTTTCATTCGGAATTGCTACCAAAAAACTTCAGAATTTGGTTGCCGCCCAACATTAATGAAGATGTGCTTCCAATGCATATCAATGATCCTGTGATGGAAGAAATGTTTCTGGTGCATTTCACTTCCATTCAATGTGCAATCAAGCAGGTAACAGGACATGAAAACTTCACACCAAAAATCAAGCAATTTTTGTACCCTTCACAGCTAATTTCTATATTTTTGTCGAATGCAATGGATCTCCTTCAATCTCCATGTTTGTTATAAATTTTTGTCTTCAAAGTGGTTCATAAGCACTTTTGGGCTGCCAACAAACTCAAGCATGCTATGCAAAATTATGACCTCTAGAATGGCCGAGCTTTGATTGGAGGTTTGTTTACCACTCATTAATTACTGCATAATCATCAATTTTTAGTTGTGTTTAATGGAGCCAAGAGGGTAGTAGAATTGCAAAATGCATAGATTATGAGAAACGCACTCCAAGAGAATGGACATATCCTTGGCTCGCTGCTGGAGGGGAAAATAATGGCTACAGTACTCACACTGACGGACCTATTGGGGCTACAAAATTCCCCAATGATGCCAAGGCACATTATCACCCATTGACCTCATGTGTAGAAGGAAGATAACCCGAGAAAACATTTGTGGGCTTCAAGGAAAAGAAAGAGGTCAATATCATCACCACAGTGACAAGATACATGGGTATCACAAAATTTCCCACTGCACAAGAGGCCCACCGAATGGAATGGGATTTGACGATAGCACCCACCTTGGGTAAAGAATAAAAAACCCTTGAACTACAGGGGAGCGAGTGAGAAGCCACTTCCTCTACTCCAATACCAACTAGGTGGTCTATGGGATGGGTACCACAGTCTGGGATATCGGTGCCAATGCTAATCGACGAGCACAACTGGCCAGCAAAACTGACCAGCAGTGTTAACTGTCCAGAAGAACCGACCAGTAGAACCAACACCAACCAGCAAAACTAACTAGCAGGGATAACCAACCAACAGAACTAACCAATAGAACTAACTAGCAGGGTTAACCGACCATGAAAACCGACTAGCAAAATTGGCCAGCTGAATGGGTGAAGAAATAAAAAAAATATCCGAGTAGGTTTTAAATTTTTAATATGCTACTTTTGATGCCACAATGGGTCCGAATTGACCAAAAACTTGGAAGGTGCTCAATGTAAACATTTCTCAACGTAGTTAGGTAGTGATTTTTCCTTTGAATGTAATTATTTGAATTTTTTGTATTGTCAACATCTCTTTTCTTTATTGTAATTGAGCAAGGATTCTGGGTTTTCTTGCTAGTTCTTTCCCGGATGAGCTCTTGAACCAGCTTATATTAATAAATATATTCAGTGGCTAGCCCACTTTTCCTTAAAAAAAATGATCGAGATCTAATGCTGGCATATCTGAGTAAGTCCATCCAAATTTGATTTATTTTCTTTAATGTATTTAGTGAATTATTTTAGCTCCTCTGCAAATAGGGGTTGTTCCAAGTGGATTACATGTAAATGTTCCTTAGTTCCAATGTTCACAGGTTGTGTTGGCTCAATCAACACTGATGACCACTCCTAAAAGTGACTAGGTAGGATATCACTTATACCCCATCCTTTGGCACCTCAAAGAGGTTTTCACCATTGGATGCATCTTTTCTTATTAGTACTTTATGTTCTAAAACTGCTACAATGTAGTTTTTGCCTTCAAAATGTCTATTTCTTTTCATTTTAATTTTGTGACTGAGGTACTTGATATCCACTTCAGTCATGTTCATGGTTGGTTCACTAGTGGAAGAGGTGAACAGATCAACAATATTTAGGTAACAGGATAATGCACACTCATTGGGGAATGTGGGCATGTTCATGGGTTGCTCTTGTAAGCTCCATTCAATGAGTTTGGGATGAATGAGTGGAAAGGATTCAAAAGGTTCAAGGATGTTCACGATATGTTCGTCACGGACTTGGACCATTAAGTAGAGTCCTAGATTAATACCCAATATAGACATGTTCAAATCGGTGAGAGCTCTAATGGCGTCATCAAATCCTATGTAAGGGATTTTGGAATCTAAATCATCAAACCTTATCCCTGTGCATTCACCTACCTTGAGTGAGGTCACATATTGATGTATTGTATCAACCTCCGTATCTTTGGTTTCTTTAGATAAACTATCAAACTCATAATCATGAGGGTCTATTTTAGCATGGTCTACCATGTCTCTGACATAAGTGAAGTCTTCTCTTTGTCGCCAATTAGGTTAGGTCCTTCCCATGAATTTTGTGATGGTTATATCCCCTTCTCCTTCATCAGGACTTTGCTAGGAGGTTGAATCTTCTTCTTGATCAGGAACCATTGGTTGTTCCTTTGAAACTTTCTCTTCAATAGCATTGACCTAGGGATTTTGTTCTTCTTCTATATTGAGAAGAGACTAGATACATAGGGGAATGGGATAAAGATGTTTTTTTTTCCTCATCTAAGTTATCCCACTTGCAGGGGGTGTGTCATTCTTTCTCCTTTCTTTAGTTGTTAAGAAACCTATCCCAGTTGTATCCCTAGAACTTTTGTGCTTGAGATAAATGGGTTCCACTAATATATTTTGATTACATCCTATAGGGCCTTTCCCTAGATAACCCATGTGTCTAACAAATTCATATCCATTTTCATATTTCTCATGGGATATCTCACAGTGCTTTACATCATTTTCCTCAGATTCTCTATGTAGCCATTCCAAGATGGGCTTCTCTTAATTTTCATCCTCTAGTGGCACAATTGCTTGGATAAAGATACCATCATATATTACCTTTTCTAGTGTTTTTGATGGTTTCATATCTTCTAAGGGTCCCCCATAGGACCTAGGTGATGTAGGAAGAGATTTTAGTGATAGAATAGGTTCCACTGTATATCCACCCATACTAGTGTCTTTGATTTTTAGCTTCTTCTCCAATTCTTTGATCAACACTTTGGCTAAATCTGAAGTTGAAGCTTTTGTATTGTGTGGAATGAGAGTGTTAGCCAACTACCTTAGTGCATTATAGGCATATCTAGCATATATAGGAATGGTGACTTCAATACCATAGAAGGAGAACTCAATGCACTGGTGATAAGTAGATGGGACAACCTGCATCTCATGGATCCATGGTCTTCCCAACAAGATATTGTATGCCATCGGAAGATCCAACACCTAAAATATGACTCTCTTTCTATAGGTTCCACTTTGATAGGTAGAGTCATGATACCTTTGGAAGATCTCTCATCTTCATTGTATGTCTTTATTGTTATTTTCCTTTTAGGATCAATGGCATATTTTGAGAAACCCAATTGTTCTATTATCTTGTAAGTACAAATATTCAACCCTATGCCTCCATCTATCAAGAATTGTTTGACACAATGATTATGGATCATGATTTCAATGTGCAGGGGATATTGTGAGGGTGACTCAAAGAATTATCATTTTTTTCCAAAAATGACAGGTAGTAAGGTGAGGTCAAGTGACCCAACATGGATTGGAACTGATCCAAGTCCAAGACCTTAGGGACATTGTTAGTAGAAAATTATTTGTCCAGAACCTCTCTGTGAGATGGAGATATTTTGAGCAATTTAAATATTGAGACTTGAGCATTCATTCTTTGTAGTTGCTCGATAATGTTGTAGTCAAAAGCATGAGACAAAACAAGTTGTCCGGAATTTGACACCTTTGATATAGGCACAGTTGTTTGTTTGATTGTCATTGTATAAGGTCTAGATATTGTTGGTTAGTTACTAGACATAGATGGGTTGGAAGTTCCATCTCCTCTTAAGGTGACCTTTTCCTATGCGTGGATCACAACATTAGCTCTACTCTAGACTCTTTCTCATTTTTCTTGACAATTATAAAAAAAGGAATACTCAGGAGATAATGGCTCAAGCATGTGAATGACATTATAATCATTGATGTTATATGTGTGATTGATTTTTTCACCTTTCTCAAAGATTTTCCCTTTCTAATACTCAGTAAATTGGTTTTAAAATGCTTTATGATCAGTATTCATGGCATGATTTCCAACTTTAATTATTTTGTTGTCAATGAGATCTTGGATCTCATGTTTTAGCCTCATACAGTTCTCAGTCTTGTGGTCCTTATTTGTCTTAGGATTGGATAATACTGAGAGGGGGGTGAATCATTATTATAGTACTTAATTAAATTCTTCAACCATTTAAACATTAACCATAAACTTTTAGTAAAGAAAAGAATATAAGAAAATGACAGAGTACTCATAACACCATATTTTGTTTTTGAGGAAACCCTGGCCAAGGGAAAACCCTGGTGGGGATGGTACTCACAAGCATGTACTAAAGTATAATGTCCTTGTTAGGAGACCTAGCCCTATTAGGAGCTGAATATTACATAGCACATTTCCTTATTAAAGGAATTACAACCCTGTTAAAGGTTCACAACACCCTATTAGGGGCCAACTAAGCTTACATCCCTTACAAAGTAATTTTGTTTACAAAGTGTTCTTAGTCATGAACAAAACAAGAAACACTAGTGCTTAGATAGTTCCTTTATAGCTCTTCAATGATCTTTTTCATTCTTTTCTCTTCTATTCACTCAACATACTCATCAAACTGACCATCATATATCTTTATCAAAAAGATCTTACATATATATCTCACAACTTTACTAAGTTAGCTCCCAATATGAATATTACAAAGTCGGCTATTAGTACAAATACATTTAGTAAAGAAAATAGTAAATGTATAGATGACACTCTTGCATAATCAAAGTGTAGGTTATCAAACACCATAATCCAACTTTGATTTCCTGAAGTCCATGTCATACTCTCTCAATCTTTGCTACTGTCCAATTGCTTTGTATCGTTGTTCTGTTGTTGTCTTTCTATCTTCAATTGTTTCTAAAATTCTGTAGACATTACCAGAACCAAATTGATCTTAGGTGGAGGTCATACATACCCCATACTATCTTCCTCTAATCTCACTTTCCCTAATTCATTGATCTCGATCTTTGATATCCAAAATACTTATGTATCTCTGCTTCTATACTTAGTCAATTTTTGAATCAACAAAACTTATCTTTATAGGAATTGATCTGAAACCCTAATGTGTTTCCATAAATGACAACCAAAAAGTGAATCACACTACACAAAATTTATCACTTTCCAACAATCTCTCCCTTTGGCATTGATGGCAACACTTAGAAAAAAAATGAATAAGTGTTCCAACAAAAATTGTCTCCTCTATGCTCTCTCCTTCCTCTTCTTGTCTCTTCTCCCATTTTCGTCTCTTCTCCTATATTATATTTTTTTTTCTCTCTTCTCCCCCTTTGACAACTGTACGCCTCTCTCTCCAGCTTCCCACAGCTTTCCAAGGGCGGGGGTTAGTAGCAAAGGTTCACAAGTGAATGCAAATCAAGTACGCAATAGCTACTAAACAAATAACAGAAACGTGAGCAATAAAATGTACAAGCAAGAGAAAGGAAGACAAATAAATGCAAACCCCACGATGCTTGAAGCTTCTATTATTTCTCTCTACTCCTTCCGAAACGCTATTCTTGATGCTCATTATTGGCGGGGCAGCGTCTATGACTTGAGAAGCATTGAGAATTTGATATTTGAAATGTGTGTATGTGATCGCAAGATGGCTTAAATGCTAGAACCAAACTGATGGAATAATGGCGCACGAGAGATTGAAATCCTGGATGTATGATCGCAAGAAGGCTTGATGCTTGAACCAACCTGACAGAGTAATGGTGCATGTAAGCTTGAAATCCTGGATCCTTCAAATGGTTATGAAGGGTTTATTATATAGGAATTGGTGATGAAATGAATGGTTGAGATGAATCCCAGAGATGGGGAGATGAACGGTTGAGATCAAAAGGAACAAGAGACATCCTCAGTAAACTCCACCTCTTTATTTGGTTAAGAGGAGATAGAGTTTGGTTAACTAAGGAGCTAATTATGAGTTACCTTTTTGAACTGAAG
>MU228227.1:248806-264931 GCA_018584345.1 Thuja plicata
TGATAATTAATCAATTAAAGCTTAATTAATTAAATAAAATTAATTATTTAATTAATTTTGGGAATTGGATTAGATGATTTGGGGAATGTATTTCGAAGAAGATAGATGATTAATTAATGATTAAAAAACCATTAATTAATAGATGGAAAATTAGTTTTTTTAATGTAAAGTCGCAAGCCTGTCCATTTTAGGGTGTCTACAACAACAATGACAAAGGTGCATACAAAATAATAGGTTTTAGTGCTTGCTCACCAGTTTTAGAATATCTTGAAAGGAATCTTCCAAGATCTTCACTTCTGTGCTACATGATTTGAACAATATTTGACGGATATGAATGATGCCATTCAATGCAAATGATGTGGTCTCAGCTTATTTCAATTCTGTGGGCATATATTTAGTTAATGAATCTGCCACTTTCTCCGAGTATGATAGATGAACCTCAAGTATGGATAGCTTAGGAGTGATTAAACTCTTCATCAAATTAAATCTTTTCAACACTCTCCCTTTCTCATTATCCAAAACGCTAAGTTTTGCCAAAATTCATGTGACTTCCTTGTCTAACTCTATTATAGATTGTGAATTTCACAACCTTCCATCATACTATTCATACTTTCCCTCTCTTTGGAAATAATTTCTTCCATGTTCTGAACATGCCTGATAGGATTCATGCAATAACTAAACAATTTTCTCCCATGTCCAATGCAGCTCTTTGAATTGGCCAAACAAGTTTTTACAATGCCTAAGTCCCATGTGATTGAATTACAAACTTCTGATATCTTCTCCTCTTAATATTTATTCTCTACCTTCTCCTCTGTAATCTTTATCAAATTATCATAATGCCCATCAAATTCATCAAGTGCTATTCTTAGATTCTCAATGTCATCTTTGTGCTGGAAGATAATAGGTAACGTAAGCAATTTGTTCACGGTATCAATTGCTCTTGTAATTACTTTATCCTTTTTTCACTTTTCTACTATGATCTTTCCTTAGCTTTGTTAATGCAGTAAATTCCACTTTGACCAACTCAACTTCATCCATGCTATCAACATTTACATCACTTCTTGTCAACAATGAGATAGATGATGTGTTTACCTCTTTATGTTCATCCTCTTTCTATTATGTCTTATGTTCTTCTTCCTTTTTCTACTCTACTTCCTTTTTTTGTTCTACTTCATCTGCTATAGAGGTGTTCACATTCCCTGCAAATGGATCATTTTTATTTGGTGATGTGTCAAGAGTCACTGGCACACTAGCAACATAGAAATCTGGTGGTGGATCTACTTCACATTTCTCGGCGTTAGTCTCAGTTGCTTTTGAGATTTCTCCCATTCCTAATTGTGTAGGTGAAGTGGTCTTAGCAGGTGGGGGCTTGTCAAAAGTAGTATTCATCAATATCTTATCTAGTGCCTTCTGAGTTTCCTTAGTGAATTCATCATACTTCCTCGCCATGATTTTCAACAATCTTACCTTGGTCCTTAGTAAAGGTTTGAATTCCTTGAATATTCTTTCCCTTTCTTGTAAGGATATTATAGGCAACATATTATCATTTTCTTGATTCCTGATTGTATCATCCTCAATCTGTGCTAAGTGTTTTCTTGTCTCCAATTTCCCATACAAATCTTTAGGTATAGTTCCTTCATTTTCTAATAGAGTCTTTTTGAAAGTAAGTAGATGATCAATCGCAATGTCTTCAATCTTAAGATTTTTTGAATCTCCATATCTGTCATAGTATCTATCAATTGTGACTAGTTTACCTTGTTCTATTGCTCTCTTCTCTATCATCTTCATGTCAGGCTTCCATATGTGCTTCTCAATTTTCTTCTCTTCTCTCATTGTGTTTTTCTCTTTAGGTGATGTGTGCATGCTTGATCTAGTGTTTACTCTAGGAGTAATGTTCTCTATTTGTGATGTCTTCTATGATGGAGGAGGTGGAATGTCTACCATTTCTACCTTAGGAGTGGGAGGGGCTATAGTACTTTCACTTGCCAGCCCAAGAGATCTATTTGTCATCTTCTTTTTCACTTCTTTTAGTTCTTCTTCTGTCAACCTACTTTTACACCACATTGATGTACAAGGTTTTCAATTTTTCTTTTCCTCAGACCTCTAGTCTATTCCTTTCTCACCTTAGCTGATTTCTCCTCATATGTTCCCCATCTTTCTTCTGATGGATCAACTTTTGATGCAAGAACATGCTCTACTTTCATGGTGAGTACCCCTGATCTTACTTTATAACCCATAAGATAACACCATTTCTTTCTAGGTGTGATTGCTTCAAAACATACACAATCAATTTCAACTGTGAAATAGATTGTATCCTTGTATTTTCAACAATGTCCTCATGTATCTTGTACCTAGTTTTCATTTGTCTCTGAAGGATTTTGATCATAGAAAATAATTCCCCATCAACCCATGTACTATTCTATCTTTTTTAGCTCTGTGAGATTAGAATACCAGTAGGTATCCCAGATTTCCAACCACTAGGATGTAAGCTAGGAAATTTGTTCTCAATGTGTATAAACATATGCATCAATAATGAACCAAATCTGAAGGTCTTAGTTATGTCTTTCTTCGCTAGCTTCACATTTTTGAGAAATTATTGTGAAATAACTTTTCATAGGTTATATTTCACATTCTCCTTCAATATTCTCCATGCCATCATGATTACTCTAGCAGATACTAAGTTAGGTCTACTGGTGTAGTAGAATTTATATCCAAGTATCATAGAAATAAGTCTCACATCTTTCTGAAAGATGTCATTTTACAGTCATTGTTTTCCTGTCCCATTTAGAATGAGTTAGGGTTTCAACTTCTTTCTTTACATGTTTTTCTATAATAGGAATGACTCAGGTGTTGTCCAGTCCAGTGATTTCATGAATTAGCTCACTACAAATCTTCATAGGCTGATCACCTATCCAAATGAACTGATCATGTACCCTACTCAATAGTATCTTAAACCATTCATCTTCATTGAATTTGCATAAGTCCATAATTTTCATTATGCTCAATTGATCAATGTGTTTGTATTCTTCTTTCATGATTCCATTATTGGTCATATACTCCATCTCAGTTGATATCATATCAATTCCCAGTATATCATACTTACAATGTATGTAAGCCCTAATATCTTCTACATGTAATACACCATATGGGGTTTGAGAAAATGCTCCTTCTGGATCCTCTTCAAAGGACTTGAATAGATGTTTCTTAAATTTGTACCTAGGTTGATCTACAACATCAAAAATAATAGGTGCATCCATAGCTAGATGATGTAAATACCTTTCTTCTGCTAAATTCCTTGTTTATGCTTCAATTGATCGTGCATGGAAATTTTAGAATAGATTAAATATTTCTTCTCTCTGATCTCCTTAGCTCACTCTTTTTCAAATGGTAAAGAGATAGGTCATCGAATGGTGCTTTATACAAGTTTAAGTCATAAATTTCACTTTTACTTAATACTATCCAGTCGGCTATTATATCTCATGAACAAAATATATGTGTTGGCTGGTGTTATTCTCTTAGATGTATACTATATGATGTCATCCAAGTTCATACCTAAGCTTGCTCAAGCTCAAGCCACAAATTCTGGGGCAGGATATATTCTGATGTCTATATCCAATGCTCTCCCTAAGGCCATGATCGACCAATTAGGTCGATTATATTTTACTACCATTAGACAAAGATCTAGTAGCATCTATTGACTCTCCCTAAACTAATGTCTCACTTGTTTCTTTGATCTTCCATATCTTACTACTATTGTTATCTTCTGCTTCCTTAAAACTTTCAAAATCAATCATAAAATATGCAACACTCTTACCAATATCATTTCCATTCTTCTGTGAATTCATAGGAGGTGGTACTCTTCTATTGTCTGATCCATTATACCTGCAAAACTTTGCTATATGTCCTAGATTATTGCATTTGTAACATATAGGAGGTCTTCTTTCCTAATTAACTTGTAGCTTATAGTACTTTGTAATGTGTCCAATGTTATTACATTTGTAGCATGTAGGTTTCACTGTAGATTTTCTTCCATTGTCTTGTCTATATCCAGATTGATTAGGTTTTCTACATTATGCTTTCTTGTGCCCATATCCATTACAATTAAAACAATAACCAAAAAAAGTTCTAAAAGGAGATTTACCTCTTTAGTCTCTCTTCATGTGTCCAAATTTGTTGCAACCAAAGCATCTACCTCTGAAGGATCTGATATGCTCTTCAGGTTCTTCAATAGAGTGTTTCTCAGCATCAATCTTCTCAATGGATTTCTCTTCCTGATTATTTGAACATTAATCTTTATTGAAGCCAATACCAGTCATATCAACTTTAGGTTTCTGTTTGTCTCTCTATTCATCAATCAAATCATTAATGGTGTAAAGTTTCTCAATGTGTTTCTTTGCTTCAACAAGTTCACCTTTTATAATCTGATTGTATTTCTCCATTTCTAGATACTTGTTCTTGTGGTTGTGAGCCTCATTCTTCATTTGATATAATACACTATTTAAAGCCTCTTCAACATTCTTCTTACCATCCTTCTGTATCTGTATTTCTTTATTCCTAGTCTCGTTTTCAAGTTTTAGAGTCTCATTCTGTTCTTTTAGTTGCCTCACTTGATCTGAATTGTCTTCATCTGAATCCTCTTTTATCTGAACCATAAGATCTTGTCTTTGACTTCTAGAAAGCTCAATTTTTTCCTTAATTTTCTTTATCAAATTCTTATCTCTTCACATGTTGAATCTCAACTCTCCATATTCTTCTTTTGCTTTGTCAAGGTCTTCAAGTGCAACATCAAAGTTTTCTTGCAAACTATCCAAATCCATTCTGATCTCCCTCAAGTTGTTAGACTTTCTCTCCAAAGGCCAAAAGATCTTATACCAATTGTTAGGATTGGATAATACTGAGAGGGGGGAGGAATTCGTATTATAGTACTTAATTAAATTCTTCAACCATTTAAACATTAACCATAAACTTGCAGTAAAGAAAAGAATATAAGCAAATGAAACAGTACTCATAACACCATATTTTGTTTTTGAGGAAACCCTGGCCAAGGGAAAACCCTGGTGGGGATGGTACCCACAAGCATGTACTAAAGTATAATGTCCCTATTAGGAGACCTAGCCTTGTTAGGAGCTCAATATTACATAGCACATTTCCTTGTTAAAGGAATTACAACCCTGTTAAAGGTTCACAACACCTTTTTAGGAGTCAACTGAGCTTACAACTCTTACAAAGTAATTCTATTTACAAAGTGTTCTTAGTCATGAACAAAACAAGCAACACTAGTTCTTAGATATTTCCTTTAGATCTCTTCAATGATCTATGTCATTCTCTTCTCTGATATTTTCTCAACATACTCATCCAACTGACCATCATATATTTTTATCAAAAATATATTACATATATATCTCACAACTTTACTAAGTTGGCTCCCAATATAAATATTACAAATTTGGCTCTCAGTAAAAATACATTTAGTAAAGAAAATAGTAAATGTATAGTCAGCACTCATGAATACTCAAAGTGTAGGTTATCAACAACCATAATCCAACTTTGATTTCCTGGATTCCATGTCATACTCTCTCAATCTTCACTATTGTCCAACTGCTCTGTATCGCGATTCTGTTCCAGTCTGTCTATCTCCAGTTCTTTCTAACTTGCCATAGACATTACCAAAACCAAATTTACCTTAGGTGGAGGTCATACATACTGCATACTATCTTCCTCTAAGCTCACTTTCCCTAATTCATCAATCTTGATCTTTGATATCCAAAATACTTTTTTATCTTTGCTTCTATACTTATTCGATTTCTAAATCATCAAAACTTATCTTTATAGGAATCAATCTAAAACCCAGATGTGTTTCCATAAATTACAACTAGAAAGTGAATCAAATTACACAAAATTGATCACTTTCCAACATTTTTTGTGAATTAATTCATAGTATTCATTGTCACTCCACCATTTTCTTTTACTTTCGGTTCATATGGTCTAGAGTTGTTTGGGAATGTGATCACTTTGTTTACCAAAAAAGTCTTGAGTGTTGATTCATAAGATTAACCTAGAGGAGCGAAGTTTCTCTTGCATTTATCCCAAGGTTTCTCCTTCATGAGATTATTGATTCCTTTTGAAGGAGGTTTAGTAGCATTCTCAGCAATTTTTAGGGCATTTGTGTCACTTGTCAAATTAAAAATTGTTGGCTTTGGTTGAGGAGAAATGTGGTCAACTACTCCATCATTTACCACATGTTTTTTTTCTTCCAATATTTCATCTCTTAGTTGTAACTTGAACCATACTTTCTTTCTTTGTAAAGGGGGACCTCGCCCTTTCTGACAAGAAGGTCCTCTATTTTCAGTGCACTCTTCAGTATTTTATCAAAAGTGGGTAGATTTTGCATCTAAATAGGGATGTTGTACTTGGATAGAAACACATTGGTGAATATATCCATTTTCTCATACTCATGTATGGGACATGGATATTGAGAAAAGACTCTCCTCCATCGCTCTCCTATCTATTTTTTTATATTACACATATCAATCATTGTCATGGGATGTTTTATGTTGTAGGAGTACTGTTGTAAAAATGGGTTTATTAGTTCATTAAAAAAAATTATTCTAGTGGGTAACTTTGAAAACCACTCCATGGATTAGCCACCTAGACTCCAGGGAAAGAGAAGCATTAGGTACATTTGTTCGTGCATAAATTATGTGCATAGAGCACAAAATTCTTTGACACAATCCTATGGATCAGATTGACCACCATATTTGTCAAATCTATGAATTCTCACTCCACATGGGAATGGAGGTAAGTACAAGCCTTTGTGAAAATGAAATGGACAAATGGTGTCCATAGAATATTTCATGGTTTCTTTCTCTTTTTCCTTTTTCATCTCTTACATCTCATTTTGCAAGGCTTGCAGTGGTTTGTCACTAATGTCAAAGGAGTTTCTTCCTCTCTTGTTTTGAGTAGAATAATAAGCTTGGATTAAGCATTGGGATGATGCATTGCTTAAGGGGGAAAGGATGTAATAACCCATTTTTTCTTCAAATCATATTGAATATTTATTTTATTTAGAAGAATAGTAGAATTTATTATTTCATTTTACTATTATTATAATTGTTGTTGTTGTTGTTGTTGTTGTTGTTGTTGTTGTTGTTGTTATTATATGTCGATAAATAAGCCTAATAATATGGTTAAGAGAAAATGGGATATTAAATGCACAAAAGAAAGGAACTGGGGGCTCAATTTTTCTTGGAATTAGTTTCTTTTCAAATCTTGAATTAGAGTAGTTTTAAAAATAAATTGGGGGGAAAAAAATAGGAGAAAGGATTGTGAGTGCATGAGTTGATTATGGAATCCATGGCTTAGCTCATCATATTGGGAAAAGAATAAATTTATCAAGGCAATTCTAGGAATAATCTAAGGCCCGCGTAATTTGATTTGAAGAATATGAATTGTTAAATTCAAACCGAAGTGTGGAAAAATTTGTATAGTCTAGTTGTGTAGTTACTAGACTAAAATTCTTAGTTAGTTTAATTTACTGACAATAACTGTTACCATCCAAGCTATAGAGTAGCCCCTACTACAAATACTATGCTCCAATTCTTCCACACAAGTTGTAGATAAGGTAGTTTCTAAATCCTTAATGATTAAATTCACTTGCCTCTAAAATGAGTTTTAATAACAGGAGAAGGTGGGAGTTGTGTGCTTAAATAATCCCTTGTTTTCCATTTTTAATCAACCCACAGTAGGCTATTTTATTGACTTTTTCTGCAAAGTAAAATTTGTGGAGGAAGTATAATATCAGAGTTTATAGCCTACAAAACTAATGGCTAAAAACCTAATGCTAGAGATATATGGATTCACGTTGACAAATTTTCTGAGTACCATCTAGGTCAATCCCATCATCAGTTGATTCATATCTCTATTTCTAATATGAGAAATGAATAATTTCCTCTAGTCTTTTCTTTCTATCAATCAATTCATGTGCCATGTTTATGCATTTCCTTTCTCCATGCATGTCCCATAGTGCAGTGACGATGAAAACATATGGAAAGTTGTCCTATAGGTGACCATGCACTCCAAGATATTTAAATAGAATTAAATCTTATATTGCTATTTTTCTAGTAAAAAATTAATGAATTTATACCGATATGTTTTTGAATTAAGTAGCAATAAGAGGGTGTTGGCCCATGGTACAATAGCAGCACACTAGATACACATTAACAACATATTAATTTTATCTAGAGTGCACAACAGAGAAACTTAAGAACAGCAAGGTCATGAAAGACCACCACCAAAGCTCAACCAACAAACTATCAGTTGAAACTTTCCAAACTCCCTTGGAAAAGCAAGGTTATCAAAGATCTACTTGTGAATAAAAGCAATGCCCTGACTGTAGATCTTCCCTCCAACTGCAACAACCCTCTCCACCTCAATAGTAAAGGGACCCACCTCAATAGGAGTAGTGAGGAGGAAGATCAAAAACACCAAGAAAAAATTGTTAAACTACCTACTGCAAAAGAGAGACACCAGAACTCATCCACCTCCAAAGTCACGAAAACCTCCCCCTCAATAGGAGACAACTCCACCTCCATAGGAGCCATGAAAGAAGAAATAGATAGACAGTACCAAGCCCACCTCTAGACTAACCACCCACAATCCAAATCCATGCGGTTGGGGAAAGCTCCCAAACCAGCTACAAACTTCAACCAAAAACAACCACCCAAGGTGAGCCCTTGAAAACTGCCAGCATTTACCTACCCAAAAGACAAAGAAAACACGTTTTCAAAACCAAGTAGAAAGGATAGACCCACAAAAAGAAAAATAAAAAGAGTTGGAATAGAAAGCCCTTCCCATCACACCCACATCAAATGGAATAGCTCTTCAAGGTGAAGAGCCAATAACCACATCCATAACTCTGGAGTGTCTTTAGAAAACCAACTCAAAAAAAGGGCAACCTACAGAAAAAAGGCACCTAGCCACTAAAGGGAAATAACCTCAACTAAAACCAACTTGCATAGGGAACCAAAAAACACGTCAGACCTCCAGATGTAGCTTGGAAAATTCACATGCAAAACACTAAGAGAAAAGTGAAGCACCACTTGGGTCATCCCCCAAGAGGAACATCACTCCCCCATCACATCCCAAAGGTCCCAATAGAAGGGAGAGAAATACTAGAGAGGGAAGTATCTCCCAGCCAAACCCTTACCCACACACAGGGTATTCAATGAACAAGACCCAAAAATGTCGTACAAAAAAACCCCAACCCTCAAACTCAGGAATGCTGAGACCCCAAAAACTACGCAACCCATAAACACTGTGCCTTGTGAAAGAAGAGGGTGAGGAGTTAGCAAATCCACCACAAAGAATTCCAAAAAGAGTGGTTGGTGGAAGAAAAGGGCACCCAACACCAGAACAGAGTAGGCAGGATAGCACAAACACCATAACCTACAGTCAACAACCAAGGGCTTGAAACTACACTACCCAAAATAGATGTGGCTATGAGAAGGGTAAGAGTGCAGTATGCATCCTTTCCATCATCTGCCTCTCCTTCTTCAGCCTCACCTCCTCCTGTAGAAACCCTACCCCCATCATTGCTCCTGCTCCCGCTCATCCTGTTCACCACAGACAAGAAAATAATTTATATTGATAAGTTATCAATATATGCACCACGATGTGTTTGCATAAAATATGTGGATATTGCAATATTTTCCAAGTCTGGGGCAGATTTACTTCCCTTATTATGTGTTAAAGTCGACAACAAAAAATAAATTGGGGCTCCTTTGGAGAAACTCTCCATAACCATCATGGGTGAGACATTAGTGACGTTGTGCATATTATAAGATTGCTAAGCCTACTATGTATTATGCTATGATCTCTATAATTTTGATTGAAGTGTTATTTGAAAACATATATTGAAATCATTATGTATTTTTTGTTGTGACAAGATTTATTGTTTAGAGTTGGTAATTATTTGTATGATGGCAAACACCTCTCCCTTGACTATGAATTTGAAAAGATATACTACATGCATTACAACTCAAACAAAGAATTGATGAACGTTGTCCTTTTGAGTTCTCTAGGGTATCAATAAATGTTCATTTCTAAAATTGTCTTGTGATTTTCTCTTTCATCTCATTAAGTACATATTTTCTAAATTTTCTTACATGTTTCATAATTGTATCACGGTGAATGAGTGGAGTAACTTTGACTTGAAAATTGTGGCCATCTATTGAATTTTATTCAACTTCTCTCCTGATAAATTTGTATGAAATTGGTATCATGGTTCTGTGTGTGTCATGCATTTGATAGAAAATGGTGGATTTTAAATTCTCTGACTGAATTAATGGCATGTTACTAAGATGTGATGATACCTGTGAAGCTGCTGATAACACTTCTTTTTGGGTCGCACTTGGACCCCAATTAATTCAATTAGGAATTTCTACTCACAACTAGAGGAATTGGCTTACAACTATAATTAGATGTTAGATCCTGGATGTTTACCTTGTGCATGCATTGTACAAAATGGACATTTGTAATTGTTTCCTTTATCTGAAATGACATATCATCACCACTGTAGTCTTAATTTTTTTTCTTCCCTAGTTTTGTTTATTCAATTATTTAAGGAAATCGAGATCTATATAGCTATGTGCATAGAATTCTCTCTCTTAAATGTGCATTCTATTTGGGACCATAATATCTCACTATTCAATTTACAATTGTAGATTAGAACCCTACCACGGTATTTCTTATGCTCACTTCCAGCTTATGTATTTGTTTTGTATGTCATTTTTATGAGATATTGGGACTATTTTAGAGAGGAGTGTTTAAATGTTTTCAAATCGTGTTGTGATATTGTCATAACCAAAAGGAACTTGGGTGTTTTAATTTGGATTTAAAACAAGACAGAAGCTTAGAGCTCATGATTAATAATTATTAGATTCTTAGAGTAATAATTTATTTTAGTTATTAATTAAATTATTTTGATTTAATTATTAAGTCACTTATTATCTCTAGTATAATTAAGCTAAAATCTAGGCATATAATAATTAATTCTTTTATTAATTATTAACATGCAACCTAGATATTTCCCTTTTTAGGGTTTTGATCACCTTTATAAGGGTTGATCTCTTTGTATTTTTTAATTTCCTCTCTAAATGAATATTTCATCTTTCTGGAAAATTATTTGTGGTGTCTAAAATCTTTGCTTTTGTGATAGGTTTTTTCTATAGTGGATCTTGGTGTATGAATTATATGAATTCTAACCTGGCATTAGAGCCTTTCTATTGCAACGTGTTCTTGACTTTTTGAAGAATATTTGGAGCTCTGAGGGTTTCTAGTTTACAAAGGTTTTCTATGTGGATCTGGGGGAGCTTATTTTTGGAGCACTTTGAGAGAAAACTAACCTCACAGTTGTGTCCAGAATGCCCAAAAACCCCTTCTTTTATATAAGGCATGTCCAATTTGGACATAGTTGAAGTCAGAGGTAAAAAATATTTGGTCTATGCTACCCTTTTCTTGGCATGGATACCAAGGCAAGGTACACTTTTTTTTTCAAAAAAAATATATTAATAAACCGAATGA
Organism: Thuja plicata; assembly: GCA_018584345.1. Taxonomy (NCBI): domain Eukaryota; kingdom Viridiplantae; phylum Streptophyta; class Pinopsida; order Cupressales; family Cupressaceae; genus Thuja; species Thuja plicata. The sequence goes on from MU228227.1 coordinate 260,387, forward strand.
GTTTTTTTTTAATTTTTGAAAAAATAAATTAAAAAAAAAATTCTTTGTTTTTTATTGAGGGTTTAAACCCCACACACCTGCAAGTTGCAAGCATGGGGCACCACCTACATGGGCCTCGGCCCTCATGCAGTCACAGAAGCCTCTATGTCATCTGACAACCTTGGCCCCACCACCTAGCCTAAGGTTGTGTGGGTCTTGTGCTCCAAGTGGTCCGCAGCCTCGGCCCCACCACCCTAAACTTTTTTTAATGTTTTTTTAATATATGAAAATAATATTATATCATTTTTCCCTCTTCCCAGTCAGCCTTGCAAGGATTCCATGTCAACTGACATCATCAGCAGTCTTCATCGTCAACTCTGCCAACTTTGGCAGAAAATTTGGCAGTGTAGCTAGATTTAGCGGCCTCACCAAATTTAGTGGAGATCCATCAGATTTAGCAGATATCTCTATGAATTCTTCTTGTTTTGGATCCCTCTTTTATTTTTTTCTCATAGGGTATATGCACCAAGATGGGGGACCAAAAAGGTGCCAAATAAGAGAGAGAGAGAGAGAGAGAGAGAGAGAGAGGTCTCCTTTTGTCAATTTATGTGTCTAATGTAGGGCATATGCCCTTTGAACAAAATTGAATTTTACCAACCCTAAGGCTTGGATTTTCCTTGGAGTTCCAACCCAAAGGCTTGGAGGATTCAAACAGGTATGAGACGTGTTTTCCAGCAAACCTTCAAAAAATAAACATTTTTCTTGTGTGCTCCCTGTCAAGTTTGTGTGTGGTTCAATAATGATAAAATCAGACAAGATGATATTGCAGATCTCTCTGTTAGCTATCTAACCATATAATTTATTTTGAATTCTCATTATGTTAAGCTTTTCATCTCTAATTCCTTTTGTAAGTATGTCTATTTTTTGTCAAAAACCAACGTGTATTCATTTGGGCTTAGATTTTGGCTCGTTCATCAAATTTTGAAATAAATTACATTTTCAGAAACTATCTAATCCATTCTACACACTTTAAAAACAAAAACAAGTTTTGATTTTTAATTAGTTTTCAACGATTTTTAGGGTGAGCACACAAAATTTTCACATTTTCAGGATGTGTCCACTTCGAAAAATCACAAAAAAACATACTTTCATAAAAAAATTAGTAGAAAAATCTAGGATAAACTAGGTGGTGTTAGCTAATTTCTCATTGGAGCGATTAAATTTTTTTAATACAAAAGTTAACATTTTAGGGGGGGCACACCAGATGCTATGTTATGTTTTTTTACAAAAAACAGGACCACTTTTTGTGCTCCCCCTTTTGGAGGGCATTAATATCCACCATTTCTAAAATAAATTAATAGTTTAGAAGCTAGATTCGGAGTAGAACAACTCTTTTTTTTGTGACATTTTGAAATTTTGAGTGTAACTATCGTCAATTTCTTGTTGAAGTTCAGAGTTTGTTGATTTCAAAAAAAAGTGGCATCTTATATGCCCTTTTTGGTCCCCCATCTTTGTGCACTTACCCTGTATCCTGGTCAAATGGAGGAATTTTTGGGCAAATTATATATCATCAAAAAGCTTGTTTCGAGCCCGATCTAATTTTGTAGTTTTGATTTCCTGATTTTGCCATTTTGCAAGGTTTTTTGCTAGTCAAAGTCAAGGTTCTTTTTTTTGCACTCTGAGAGCCATATTTTTCTCATTCGGATACCATTTTCCAACTTTTACATATCATTGGAAGGCTAGTTATGTGCTCTTTCTTTTGGTATGGGTCTCATTTCCAGAATCTTCTCAAGTTATATTTTATTCAGCTTTTTTGGTTTTTGCAATATGGTGAATATGATGGAATTTTTAGGTCCTGGGATCAATTTCCTTGCATGGGATGACTCATTTTTAGTTGTTACTCATGTTCTTACAACTTTTTTTCATTCTTGAGGATTGTAGACATCAATTTCTGTAGCATTACATTTTTACAAATGCACTAAGATAAAGTGTATGTTTGTAGTTGCATTACATTATAAAATGCCATGGGGGGTTTGATGTTTTCATTTTTTTCATCTAACTTTGTCAAGTGAGTGTTCCTTCTACGACATTAGTCTCATCATGTGTGTCAAGAGGGTGATGCTTCCATGACATCATCCTTTATATGTGTTTGTACTTTCTTCTACACCTTCTATGTTCTTGGTTCTTTGTCATACAATTGTTCTTGGTAGTCTGTTTCAGTGTACTTTTCATGCCTCTCCCTACACAACATTATGGGGGTATCTCCTATTTGTTATAATTCTTTGTTGGTTCAATGGAGTAAGCTATGTATTCAGTATTTTTTCCTATATACTAGGTGGATGCAGTGGTTGGGTACCTATGCATTTTGGTTAGATGGATCATTTACCATATAGACATTCTTTCATTCTTATTTTGGAGGCATCCTTCCATTTTTGATTGATCAACTCTTTAGACTTTGGTATTTTTTCTCATTTGTATCTTTAATTTTTTATGTTTGCCTTTGTTTTTCATCTAGATATGAGTAGTGTCATTTGAGGGAACTCATACACATTACAGTCTTCTTTACCTGATCATGTTCTATTATAGTGGAGGCTCTAGCAGTTATTCTTTGACAGTGTTTGTAGCTTCATGCTTCAATGGCATTATTCATGTTCATCCTTTGTTCCTATTTTCTGGGACATTATCTAGTTTGGAGGCTTCTTCAGTCCTTCACTAGGCTTCATCTCTTTTTGGAGAGGGATTTTTCCCACTGGGTTTTCTCCTTTTCTCCTCTTTACAAAGATTTCTTGTACTTAGGTACCTAATCAAGCCATGTTGTCGGGACCCATTTTCCTGATTTTAGCAGTTATTACTAGGTTTTTGGCTTCTCCCTAAGTTTATCTTAAGCAGGGTGTTAGAGTAATAAATTATTTCACTTATTAATTAAATTATTTTAATTTAATTATTAAGTCACTTATTATCTCTAGTTTACTTAAGCTAAAATTTTGGCATATAATAATTAATTCTTTTATTAATTATTATCATGCAACATGTGTATATATTTCCCTTTTTAGGGTTTTGATCACCTTTATAAGGACTGATCCCTTTGTATTTTTTAATTCCATCTCTAAATGAACATTTCATCTTTCATAACATTCTTTATTGTATCTTCATTCTTTGCTTTTGTGATGGGTTTTCTCTACAGTGGATCTTGGTGTATGAATTCTAACATAAATGAGTGCTCTAGGAAGACTATTTGGAACTATAAAATGATTTACAATTGGATACTTTAGAATGTTGGAAATTTCTTAGGTTCTATATAGTATCTTGAATTTTCATATGTGTTGAGAAAATAATGAAAGAAAAAAAGTTATTACTTATACTCTAAATATTGAAAGTATGAGTAAACTCATTATAATAAAGAAAAAAGCTAGTAGATGTTGATACGTTGATTTATTGAAGAAATTGTTTGGTATTTATTGAAACATAGAAGAATGATTTATGAAAGGGATCATGGATTTTGTAATTTGACATCACTTATGTAGGCACCAATTATGTATGTATGATTTATTTGTGATGAAATGGTAATGATTAAATAAATACTTATGTACACCTTAGTACCTGCATAGACATATGGTTACACCTGAGTATGGCCATTTTGAATGCTCCTATAGAATATGGATTAATTTACATATAAGTATATCTTTCATAATATGAAGTAAAGTGATGCTTGTTCAGGCTCATGCATGAATGACTACAACTTTGTGTTTTCACCATGCCTATAACATACTCATGTTATTGTTTTCCATTTGTATAAGATGGAATTGGAATATCACAAAATGATAACAATAAGGGAGCCTAGAATTTTTTGAACAGGATTGCATCTTGAGATGGGAGGAGTGGGTGGAGTGGGAGGATTTTCAATTTTGGAAGCAGGTAGGAAACTAGATTTGCAGGCATTGGATGTTTCTATGGGATCTCATGATGGTAGACCTTTAGAAGACCAAGAAAAGGAATACACAACAAACAAGGATGGGGTCCCACACGAAAGATAGAAGGATCCAGGTAAAGAGGAATGGGGACAAATGGGATTTTTGTTGCATAGTCAGAGGCTCTACCTCATGTCAAGAAAGATTCCGCCTGGCACCGTCCTTGGTCAACTTTATTTGGGAGCGAGCCCATAGGCAAGTCTGTTTTCCCTATTATAGGGTAAAAGTACAAACCTGTGTCACACTTTAACAAAGGAAGAGGACCACAACATGCAAAACTGTTGAACTTTAACGACATAAAAGTGATATTTGTGTTTAGAATTTGAAAATGATGTAAACTAATGAAATGTGTAAAATTGGATCTAGTTTATGCCTATAATTTTTTTAAATTTTTTTGAATAAGTATTGACCTATTTTTTCAATTTTTGAAGTCCATTTTTTAATTGCTCAAAAAATGCTGAAAATGTAAGGTCTAGTTCCCTCCACTTTAATATATGCAAATAATCTTTTTTTATTCTGATTTCAGAATATGTTTTAGATAACATGTACAGCTAGTGCATGAAAAAAGAAAAATTGGTTTTCGGTATATATTTTGTCT
>MU228227.1:272916-321451 GCA_018584345.1 Thuja plicata
AAGGGGCTCAGTGCAAATGAGCCGCTCAAACCGATTTTGGGGTTTATATATATTTTGAGGGTTTCGACCGAACCTGGTCCGACCGAAACATGTTTCGGTCGAACCGGGTTCGACCGAAACCATGCCGCCACATGGACACCACTTGGCGCCACGTGTGCACCACGTATGTCCGGCCGAAACATATTCGACCGAAACATATTCGACCGAAACATGTCCGGCCGAAACATGTCAAATGGTCCTCCAGTGTGACACAGTTCCGTACTTTTACCCTATAAAAAACCTATCTGATAAGGAAATGAGAAAGTATGCCATTTCTTTACTGGAAAAACTTATCAACCATAATATTGCTACCATGTCTCTTACTTTGGTGGGAAAATTCACTGGGTCTAGGCCAAATATTGACATAGTCAAATCTTTTACCAAGAAAAAATGGAACCCAAAGGGCTAGGTTGAAATAAAAGCCATGGAAAAGGGGTTTTTATCCTTTGAGTTTTCTTGTCAGGAAGACTATGCCAAGATTCTTTGTGTTGGGGCATGGGCTATTGGGAAATCCTCTCTGGCACTGTAGAAGTGGACTTCCAATATAGATCTAAATGATTCCTTTTATATCCAAGCCATGGTTTGGGTTAGGATTCTTGAGCTCCCTCTGAAGTTTTGGTTCAAATATGTCTTTTTTGGAATAGCCAAATCCTTTGGAGAGCTTCTTTTGATTGACCCAGTGACGGTGGATAGGAGGTGCCTCACCTATGAAAGAGTCTGTATAGGGGTAGAAGAGGGGAAATAATATGCCAAAGGTCATAGAGATTCACTCTAAATTAGGAAAAAGGTTATAGAAACTAGAATATGAAAGCATGCCTTTTTCTTTCTTGCATTGCAAGAAAGTGGGGCATATGGATAGAAAGTGCCCAGAACTAGCTAAGGAAAAAGTCAGGAAGGCTCAAAAGTTAGGAGGAAGAACAAAGGACCAGGTTCCTGAAGCCTCTACTTTGTAGAAACCCCAAACAGGAGCCTTAGGTACCCAAGTCTGGAAGAAAAATGACCCAACCACTGCTCTCCATGTTTCGAGTAAAAAAGGGGAAAAAAAGAAACCATCAAATAGAAAATAGAGGAACCTAAATAGTGTTCTTCTCTTGTCTCAGAGTGCATGGAGATGTTTCCATTTGAGGAGGTTGAACCTACTTTAGAAGGTACCATAATGTTCAAACCCTTATAAGTGGATAAAACCAAGGAAGATTTGGGTTGTGGAGAAGGGACCCCATGTGCGGTGAACTTCTCTTCTTTGGCCCCAAGATCCCCTGAACCTTCCTAGGAGATTGGGGTTTTTTTTTCCTGCGCAAAACAACCCATAGGGTGGGAACACTATTCCTTTCTCCAATCTGGATCATCAAGAGTAGGTAATCAATATGGAAGCACTGATAAAATCGGTCACTCCAAGGCAATTCACAAGAATGGAAGAAAGATTTTCCAAAAATAAGGAAGGGATGGTGGGTGAATGGACTATAGTTAGGAAAAAAAGAGAAGCATGGACCCCTCCCTAGTTTCCCCAGTAGAAAATAGGAGAAAGAATAAAGAAGAACTAGGTGTTAAAATGAAAAAATCTAGGGAGGAAAAAACCAAGCCAGATCTGGCAAGAAGAAGCCTGCAAGAACATAGCAGATGGAACCCTAAAGACCATCCAGGTAGCCTATACATCTAGTTATAAATGAAGATAATATCTTGGAATATTCATGGTCTTAATGGGCCACATAAGTAGGATGCAATTAGAAATATGATAAGGGATCATAGGCTTGATATCATGCTAATCCAGGAAACTAAGATGAAAAAAGGAAAAAATTGAAGGCATTAAGTTTTGCAATAATATGGATAGGGTAGCTACAAGTTTGGAAGGTGCCTCTAGAGGTTTGATGACTTTGTGGAACTCTTCTTTCATCAGGGAAGAAACCATTCACAAAGAAGGTAATGTGTTTCTTTTGAATTTCACTAACATAAAGGATAATGAAAGCTGGTATATCATGAACATCTATGCTCCTAATTCTAAAAAAGGGAGAAGATCTTACTGGGACAAACTTAGAGGCATAATTTCCATATTAGATCTTTAAAAAGGTATTATTATGGGGGATTTTAACACCCCTATCAAAGAAGGGGAGAAACATGGAGGGATTATTCCTAATCTAGAAATTAGAAAAGATCTCATGGACCTTATCAATGATCATGCCCTCTTAGATGTGGATCTTCAAGGGGATAACTTCACCTAGAGCAATAGGAGAACTAGGAAAGAGTGCATCCAAGTTAGGATGGATAGGGCTTTGATTATGGATGATTGGCTAAACTCTCATAATAGAAAATTATTTTCTCTGGTGAGGAGTGGTTGGATCATTCTCCTCTGTCTCTTACTCTTAACCTGATTTTTAAACAAAGACCTTTTAGATTTGAAAAGATGTGGATCACCCATCCTAACATTTATAACAAGATCTTGGAATGGTGGAATATTGATGTTAGAGGCTCTGCAATGTTCAAAGTAGCTAAAAAACTTAGAAATGTCAAGATTAATATAAATGTTTGGAATAAGAGTGAGTTTGGGGACATTTTTTCCTCCAAAGAGAAGGTCATTTCTGACTTGTGTCTTATCCAAGAGGAAATCCAGAGAGACAGGTACGATGAGAACAATTTGAATCATGAAAAACAAATTCTCTTGTAGTATCACAATGTGATCAGGAAGGAGGAGATGTACTGGAAGCAGAGATCTAGATCCATATGGTTGAGGAAGGGGGACCAAAATGCTCTTTTCTTCCATTTATCCACCATGAAACATAGGGCAGCCAAAAGAATTAGTATCTTTAAAAGGGGGAACCAAATCTTGTAGGATGAAAAAGGCATCTCTTTTGCTATTGAATTTTTATCCATCCTTCTTTCTCAAGACCTTCATCTCTCTGATCAGGATCAGGAGGACCTCTTGAGTAACATTCCCTCTGTCATCTTTGATCTTCAAAGCAAATCCTTGAGTGTCATTCCTAATCTTTTCTTCCATTTATCCACCATGAAACATAGGGCAGCCAAAAGAATTAGTAGCTTTAAAAGGGGGAACCAAATCTTGTAGGATGAAAAAGGCATCTCTTTTTCTATTGAATTTTTATCCATCCTTCTTTCTCAAGACCTTCATCTCTCTGATCAAGATCAGGAGGACCTCTTGAGTAACATTCCCTCTATCATCTTTGATCTTCAAAGCAAATCCTTGAGTGTCATTCCTAATCTTGAAGAAGTTAAAAAATCCCTGGATTCTCTCCCTAGAGATAAGGCCTTAGGTCTAGATGGTTTCCCTATGTTCTTCTTCCATAGGTACTAGGAATTTGTCAAATATGATGTGGTCAAAGTTGTGTAGGAATTATTTGGGTCCAAAAATCCTCTTAAGGAACTCAATACTACCTTCTTGGTTCTTATTTAGATGGTCTCAAGGGCGGACTCTATGGATTTTTTCAGACCCATTATCTTATGTAATTATTTCTATAAGATCATATCTAAAGTTATTACTATTAGAATCCTTCATGTGCTCCCCTCTATCATTGCTCACCAACAGTTAGGATTTATTCCTAGAAGATAGATTCTGGATTCCATTATGGTGGTGCATGAAGTGATCAATTCTTTAGAGGCAAGTAAGAGGGGAGGCTTCCTCCTCAAGCTAGAATTGTCTAAGTCTTGTGACTGGGTGAATCGGTCATTCCTGATGAAAGTGTTGGGAGCTTTTGGTTTTAATAGTAAAACTTGCCAGATCATCCATCAACTCATTTCTTTGACCTCTTTAGTGGTCCTAGTTAATGGGTCTACTTTTGCCTTCTTCAAAACCTCTTAGGGCCTAAGACAAGGAGATCCCATGTCTCCTATCCTCTTCATCATTTTGGTTGAGTTCCTGGGAAGATCAATTGTGGCTCATAAGAGTTTAGGGGAGCTAAAAGGAATTAGGTCATCCTTAGGTAATAGCATTTTCTCTCATCATTAATTTGTTGATGATACCATTTTAGGAGGGGAGGCTTTAGTTAGTGAGGCTAGAGCCATTAAACATCTTCTGGAATCCTATACTAGGGCTATAGGGGAATCTATCAACTGGATTAAGAGCTTTCTCTACTTTATTAACACCCTCGAGACCAGAAAAAGGAGAATGATGGATATCTTGGGTTTTGGTATTGGCACCCTCCCCTCTACCTACTTGGGTCTCCCTCTTGGAGCTAATCCCCCTGAAGCTTTCTGGAATAGAATCATTGATAGATTCAACAGAAAATTGGCTGGTTGGAAGGGGATCACTCTCAGTCAAGCGGGAAAAATTTAGTTGGTTAATTCCACTCTTCAAAACCTGCCCACTTACGCCTTAAGCCTCTTCTCTATCACGGATAAAGTGGTAGAAGCTATGGAAAAATTCCAAAGAATATTTCTTTGGTTTGCAGTGGAAGAGCATAATAATTTCCCTTTGATCACTTGAGATAAAGTTTTCCTCACTAAAAGTGTTGGCAGACTGCGGATCAGGAGGATCAGGCCTTTCAACAAGGCACTTCAAGATAAACAGATTTGGTTTATCTTCCATGGTATATGGGGAATGGAGAGACTTCTTTGAAGATAAGTACCTATCCAATGATTCTTTGAGTTACTTCTTTTATTGTGATGATATCCTGAAAGGTTTGTTTATCTGGAATGGCTTCCTTAATGCCAAAGATCTTGCCAAATCTAAAACTAAATGGAAAATTGGTAATGGTCAAACTATCAGTTTCTGGAATGACAATTGGTTATAGTTTGGTCCCCAGAAAGATAATGACCACTATAACATATGAAAGGATGACTGCACCTTGAAATTTAGAGATAGGGTATGCAATTACATAGTGGTAAATTCTTGGGTGGGTCTGTCATCCATCTCCCAAGATTTTTCTCCCTTATTCACTTCTCTTAATACTATTTCTCTTTCCCAAAATTAGGATGTCTTGATTTGGGAAGGATCCCTACAAGGTTCTTTCATGGTTTCCTCTACCTATTCTCAATAGCTGCACCAAGAATCCATGCCTTTTTGGGCTGAAGCCTGGTTACTTGGCCTTATCCCAAAAATTAATGTCTTCTTCTGGCTTTTGCTACAAAATCACATCCTCACTGTTGATAACCTTTTTAAGGATGGTATCTCGATCCCCAATAGGTGTGTCCTGTGTAAGATCCATACTGAATATATGGACCACCTTTTCATACATTTCCCCTTTGTTTGTTCTGTCTAGCATTATCTCCTATTGGTTTTTGGGTTGCAGTGGTGCTTCCCTTCCTCTGTTAAGGACCTCTTCTCCTACTGGACCCTGTCCTTCAAGAACACTTCTTTTCACAAAATTTGGTCTTGGGTGCTTCCTCACATTTGCTAGGGAATTTAGAAAGAGTGCAATAACCGTATCTTAAGGGACTATAGTGTTCCTCACAAAATAATTTATGAGAAGATTCATCATGATTTGTTGGAAAATTATGTTTCATGTGGAAATATTAATCTTTTTGCAGGAAAAGACAATTTTGTGGATCCTAAGAAGACAAAAGAAAAAAGACACAATTGTACCTGAAGCTTTTCTCTAGAAGGATGGTCTAAATCCAACTTTGATGGTGCAGCCAAGGGTAACATGGGCAATGCAGGTAGTTGTGGAGTGATTCATAATTGCTTCAGTTAGGGAATTGCTGATGCTAGCCTTCCTCTTGGAACACAAACCAATCACTACGCCAAAGCTAATGCGGCCCTCCAAGTTACCAAATTATCTCATGACTTGGGGATCAAAAACCTATGATTAGAAGGTGACTCATGCAATATTATTAACCTTCTAAATATGCTTCAACCACTTTTGTGGACTATATCCAACATGATTGATGAGACCCATAACCTTTTGAATACCTTTGATAAGGTTCATATATCCCATGTGTATAGAGAATCCAACCAAGTGACTAACTAATTTCCCAAATTGGCAGTGAAAAGTGATAGGTAGACTTGTTGGCTTTACAATGGAGACCTCCCATGTTAAGTGTTGGATTTTGTCGATTATAACAGAATCCATGAAAATGAGTGATTTATTTGCATTAATCATGATAGTTAATGCTTTGTATGGCAATGGCTTTCCCATAAATGTAAAGTACGAGAGAGGCTGGAAAGGTAATGATAAAAGGTCACATCCACACACTTACTAAGTTCCCAGTTGCATTGGCAAAACTTATCTTTCAAGGCATAGAAGAAGAACTATCTGGAACAACTCGGAGAGAAAAGGTTTGCTAAGCTTTCTATCTGTGATTTAAATCTTTTTTCTTGTAATGGTATGGGAAAGAAATAGAAGGGAGCCTTTTAAATATTGTGAAAAGTAGAGGAGATGAACCAAGGTTTGGAATTACCTCCAACAAGGCAGCATTTCCACTTTCATTGAAAGGCTTCATGGTGGGAAGCCGTCGGTGACGAAAATGTTCATGAAATGCTGAAATTAAGGTAGCATTATGATTGAGGGAAGAAATTTTATGGTGACCGAGGAGGTCATCTTTATAGTTAAAGGAATCCCAATTATTGGCAAGAAATTTTACAGAGACCAGAAAATATCAGACTCAGCGATTTGCGACTTTGTGAGAAATGAGGAAGAGTAGAAAGCACTTACCAAAGTCGGGACCTACTATCTTCTGGAAGGGATGAAAATACTATGGAGATTTGTTCTGAGAGCCATCATCTATTACATCACACTAGATACCAGGTTTGATAGGATTAGAACCTACCACTTTGTTCTCATGAATCAATTTTTCTATGGGATGCAGGTTTTCATACCCTTTTACTTATATGCTTCAATAAATGAAAACATTAATGGGTATAGGGATAAGGGTATTTCTAACCCTTCTCTACATGAAGGGATTTTATTACTTATTTATGAGTTTATTAAAGCCCAAATTCTGGGGAAGGAGATTGCTCAGAAAAAAGAAAGAGGCATCTAGTTCTGACTACATTCCTTCAGAGACTGCATATAGTGAAGGTCTACACTCTGAGCAGCAAGATGAGTATGAAACTAAAATAATATGTTTCATCCTCTAAGAAGCATTTTGTTAGTCTGCATACTATTAAAAAAGAAAAAATGGCGACCCCTTCCAAAAAATAGACCACCATGGTTATATCTCTAGATGAGGATTATAATGAAAATGAGGAAGGTATGGACACTGAAGGTGAGGAAGAAATTTCCAGCAGAAAAGGTGGGAAGAGAAGGCAAACAATGATGGTGAAATACAAAAACAAAAATGGCAGGAATAGGGATGAGAGTTCTAGTTGGAGAACTCCTCAGGACAAGAACCACATAATTTCCCTTGTTTTTTGCCACAAGGTGAAGGAGAAGCTCCAAGATGAGCACCATGAGATAAACCAGGCCATTCCCTCTCCTCAATTCTCATAACCCCAAAATACTGAGAAGACAATCGATAGGATAGTGAGTTATGTCGCTATATGTCTATATGTCTGAATAGGGGAGGATTATGGGATGGCATAACTTCAATGTTAAAATTTCCAAAATGAGGATTACCAGGGAGGTTATTAACCCTAAGGTCATTGAATGTGAGAGCAGCCAGATTAAGCTGGAGGAACTTATAGATCTGGCAATGGTGGTTCTTAGTGACAATACCAGGGAATTTAAGCTGGATTTTCTCAATAACACTAGTAATAGCATGTTGGATAACTATAGGACAATTAAATGGCTATTTCATGAAGTGGAGGATCTCAAAAATAGGGTTAAAGGTACGGACAAATCCAATGTCTATAGAAATGTTGTTGAACAGATGAATCTGAGCACCAAAGTCCAAAAATTTGAGGACAAAATGATTAGGGTTGAAGCTACCCTAAAAAACATTGCAAAACAGGGCTATAATATCCTTAAAGTATCCAAAGAACACACTATGGTTATCATCAAGAAAATAGAGGAAAAATGCAAAGGGAATGATGCGGCCAACATGGGTGTGGAGAAAGAGAAGAAGCTAGAACAGGGTCCCGACAAGACGACTAGATCCATTGCTAAGAAGAAAAAGGATAATGATATGGTGATTAATCTCCAGAAGATCAAGGATTTTTCTACCAATATGGAGCTTCTTGAGGCCAAGGTGGCCACCCTGATGGTCGATATATCTTGAGTGTCCCTGGTCTTTTTCATTGTCCCTGTGCTTTTTTCTTTTTAGAAGCTTAGTTTTTTTTTTTGGCCCTGTGTTGGCCTATTCTACTTTTAGACTCTGTTTCATTTTTCCTGGGCATATTATTATTTTTTTAAACTCTGTTTTGGGTTTCAGGAACCCTGTAAAACCTATTTTACTTAATCAAAAACAATAAGAGAGCATGTATTGATTAGACTATTTTTGTTTAATATATATGTTCCTCTTTTGTATCCATGAGATTATTTTATTAGTTTTTTTTAATATATTATGCTACAAGAATTCCATAATCCTATTTTTTTTTACTTTTTTAGGCTATCTCTTGTTGGGTTGGATATCTTTCATTTTAGTAAAGATTCTAAGTGTAACTGCTTCGCAGTAGGGTGGGAACACACTTTAATAATATTCTCGCCCCTGATGTTTTGTATGGAATAGGTATCTGGAGCTCCTATCAGGAAGGTCTTCAAGATTGAGATGTTATGATTTCCTTGTAATTTACCTTGTTGTCTATTGTGTTGTATGGATATTAAGTTCTTGCTTATTCTATTCTTATTCGCATACATTTATAGTTTTGACAAGTTGGTCAAAATATCTTTTGTTCTTGTTACTAATGTCCTTTGATGGATTGGTCAAATTCTATTGTTGCGTGTTGATGTTTTCAAGTAGCAAGTCAAAACTGACATCAATTTTGATATTATATTTCATGGGATATACTGATAGTGCATTCAATAGTTTGGTCAGCACTCTTCTTTTTTATGGACTCATGTGTTCTCTTATTATGTTCAACAATTTGGTTGAACCTTATAGGTTTTCATGGAATTAATATAGAAATTATTTATGTCTTGTTGATATGTGGATTCAACTTTTGACTTAGTTGACCGACTTCATTGTCTTTTGCATTTTGCCTATGTGGCATATGTTTTTGAGAAAGTGGTTCTTACAATATGACTCATGAAATTTGCAAAGCTAGATTTAGAAACCTTACTTCTCAACAGACTCACTTACATTTTTACCATTACATCAAATATAAGCAATAGGTCGATAATTTAGCATGCATTTATTAATTTTGTTACAAAAGCATGTTTAGAAGTTACTGGGAATAAATGAATCATTTTTTACTCAAATTGGTTGTGGGAGAAAAAAATAGGAAGGATATGATTGAGACTAAATATTGGTAGTTTTTTTAAGCCATGCAATGGTTCTTTGTCACACTATACCGTTATCCTTTCCTAGAGAGGTTTCACATCCTGAAGAATTGTAAGTTTGAGAGGAAGAGGAAGTTGTAAGATCTTGTCTAGCTACATATTCAACAGTTGTTCTTTAATTTGGGAAATGTTATGCCCAACTAAAATATGTGTTCATGTCACCTGTGCAAGCCATGAATGTCATTCTTTTATGTCCTTGAGAGACTACAAATTTGATTTAAACCATTGATTATTGTTATAGTCTTACTCTGTTGTTTATACTAAAATTTGTAATTTGAACTGGAGATTAAATGTAGAAAGTGGATCATATGCACAATAGTATATTACCGCAGTATTTCAAACATTCATTTATTTAAAAAATTTATCTTAAAATTATATTATGAACTAGATCATTGTTAAACAAAAATTCCTAATCTTTCATTCATAATTAATGAAAAAAATGAATATTATATAAGAACTAAAGTTCTCTTTGGGATTATAAGTTCAAGCCTCTCTGCTTAAAATATTTGGAAAGCCAAGTCAAACATTGTTGTAACTATTGGAAAATAAGTGTCTATCATTCATCCAAATTAATATTAAATTGTGTAGTCATTTTCTGTTATGCTTGATTTTAATCTTCTCTCCTGACAATTATGTACTTAATATTGTGCTTGATGAATATTTTTTCCAAAATTATACACTCAATAGAGCTAATCCATTTGTGTACATTCTCTAGTAGTTAGTAATATATGCTTATATCCTTTGATGGAAGTAGTAAATTTTCTTGTTAAACTATTTTCATTTTCAGTATATGGATATAGTTTTTGGTAGTCATATACCATGGAATCTTTGTATTGACCAACAAATTCTAAGTGAATAAATGTATTTCAGAAATTTTGGGAAAATAGATAACATTTTAAAGAATGAAGAAGAACGCATTTACCAGAAGAAAAAGTATAATACAACATGACCAATAGCTAGAGATCAAGGTTGTCTCACTTGACCATTAAAAATAGGACAAATATATTTTTCCCTTTGTCATTTTCTCTTTTTTCTTTCTTAATATTTTTATTTTTGATTAGGGTAAAAGAAGGTTTTGAAGGGGCCCTGAAACCCTGTACAAGAAGATTTTGGCGGGAATCTAAAACCTGTCTAAAAAAAAACTCTTCTAAGCAATAAATATTTCAAACTAGAAGACCAAAGACAAAACTTCCAGCAACTAACCAAGATGAGACTCTAAAACCCCACCTGCCCAAAGAACAAGTAAAAGCCTTACACCATTAGTTTAATTGGAGTATTAAAACTCCCCCAAAAAATCTAGGGTTTTAATATGGGTCCCTAAACCAACAATACTAACATCGTGGAGCACCATTGCCCCACTTCTAGCCTTTATCCCTAACCAAAAACAACCACCCTCTAGAATGAGCCCTTGAAAACTATCATCTTCCACCTACAGGCACCAGCCAGCCACACACAACAAACAACGCAAAGATTAAAAACTGGGAAAACCAAAATTTCCTTCTTTCTCCTCATTAGTAACAGGTCTGATAAATTCTAGCACCAAAGGGATTCCTCCAGCACTATTCTAGATTTTCAGCACAACCCACTCAATCTACAAAAAAATAACCCACAACCATTTCCAGCAAGCTTTCATGTGGCTACATGAAAGAGGCGGCCACAATCGACTACCAGCAATCTCCTCCCAATAGCCTCAGACCACCTCAATAGGCTGAGCCTTCCCCTCAATAGAATCTTCCACCTTAATAGAAAGTGAGGGAGAAGAGAACTGAAGAATAGTAAGACTCCACTTCCAAGAAGCCACACGAAAGGCTCCCACCTCAATAGGGTTATACTCCACCTCGATAAGAGTATAATGCAGAGGAAATAAGCCAAAAAGGGGTTCATCCCTAAAGTATAAAGCTTCCAGCAATAGGGCATAACCAAAAACAACTGAAATCAGCACATTAAAATAGGAAAAGAAATAAACTACCCAAATAGGGTCTATCCATTCGTCCATCACGAAAAGGGAAAACCACCAACCAAGATTCTTATTACTTTTGTTGTTATAGCTCAAGTTGGTGATTTATTTATTCCTATAATTTCACCTTGCATCGCCAAATGGAAATATAAACCACCACATTTTTATTTATGTAGCCAATACCTTATTTGAAAAATTAGGTAAATAGCTGGAAATTTCTAAAACTCTCAGAATCAACAATTCTTAAATCAAACTATGTTCAATGGTTCCAGTGTGTACATTGTTTTGTCAATTAATAGATTTTACTGCACATATTGAAATATTTTGTTGATAGGATTAACTAAACGTAAAATCTACATCAAAATGAGAAAATATAAAAAAGACCTTATATTATAGATTGGTTTCCTATTTTAGCTGGTTGTTGTTGACCCTTTGTGTATAAAGGACTGCTTCCAATTGAAAAATGTTGCTACATTGAAGGTAGTTTAAAGTCAATTTGCTTGAATGAAACCTGTAATGTATACTTAAAGTCATTTATTTTAGTTAATTTACACCTTAGTAAATGAATAATTGTTTCCTTCTTTGTATGTGAGTATATAATGGAATGGAAGGGTGTCGAATGTGGGCTCTCAGGGAAGGGTAGAAATTTATTTTTCTTTGCATTCTACCTACTAGTAGGACTGGTTAAGTTTCTTTGTCCAAAGTGTAATGTGCATATGTATCCTTTTAAATGTTGATCTATAATTCTTTTCCCTACCACATCAGTGTTATGTTACTACATAGACATAGCTTTTATTTTAGTTTAGATCAGTGTTGCACCAGATCCATCTGGTCCACCAATTCTAAGTTGCTAGGATTCTCGGGAAAGTCCGATGTGCTCTACATGTTAGGTTTAACCTTGGGAGACAACCACTCTATAGTTGGGTGAAAAATATTCTATCCACACTCCCATCTCGAGTATTATATATGGACAAAGGTCTGATGGCTAAAGAAGACAAAGATTGCTTAGTTTGGATTCACATCTCATGTATTCATGATTTGACCTTTTAGGTTCCATTGTATTAATGCAATCTATCATTCTATGTGATGTATACTATGTACTTGATGCTTGACAAGTAGGTCGATATCCTCTTATTTTTATTGGTGTACTTTATACTTGTCTTTACTTATGTTAAAAATTGATGGTGTGTTCAATAGTTTTGGTCAAACTATGTACTTTCATGTTGAATTCAATGATGAAATATTTGACTTAAAAATATTTTGATTCGACATTGAACTTAATTCATCAACTTTTTTAGTATTTTTCTCCATTTTCCTATGTGTCTTATATTGTAGAAATGTAGTCTTTACACGATAGGGTGGAAGATAGGGAGAGAGAAATAGGGAATGTGTGTGAGAGAGATAGAATTATAGAGATAAAGATAGAGAAGTAGAAATGAGGAATATGTGTGAGCCAGAGAGATATAAATATTACACCTTAAATCTAATATTCACAAATATGATAAACATTATCTTTTTTTTTTAAATAATTTTTAAATATGTATTTTTAAAATACCATAAAATAAACATTAGGAAAACACATCTTTTGAAAATTATAAATAACAGTTTTTTTAAAGTTTCAAATGATTAAAATTATTAATAATTTTTACTTCATTGTATATGAAAAATTATAATTATACTTTTGTGTAAAATCAATTTAGTTTGATTGACTTGTAGGGATAGCCTACTTTAACTGTACTTACCATATTTATGATTGAATAAACTAAAAAGTGAATTGTACATGGTTTGTCTTGAAGGCAATAGGCCATGGTTGTTTCACTTTTCCTCTAATCATTTTCTTTTGTAAGCTAAGGCATTATGTTATTGTTGACTATTTTGGTCACCCACCAAATACCCAGATTATATTTCATTCACAGTGTTCTAGTGAGAAAACTTGAATAGATATACAGAGCTAATCAATATAAAATATTTAGATCAAGTATATCGGTGTAACATCTCTCATGTTTCATCGATATCAACAAGTAGTGCATTAGTAGGGTCAAAAGGCTCAATTATGGTGAGATTGGTAGAAGGCTTCCCCAAAATTTTAAAAATATTGTTCTTTGGGATTCAAATGTCTATATTGGTATAGTAGATCAATGTCTTCCTAACAGTTTCCATTTGCATATTTTATACTATCAGGAATGGAAAATTCTTGGTTTTTGTTGTTCTTAGTTACACCAATGGAGTTCGTCAGTGTTACTTTTGCCAATACAGGTCTTTATGCAGCGATAAATGAAAGTTTTTGGTAAGACAAAATTGGGTCTTTTTGAAATGAACTTGACAAGTGTCATTAGCATAGCTATCACTATTAGAAGGGATTAATTTGTATGGTCCAAGAGTGTAAGTCTTGCCGATGTGTTTCATCAACGAGAGTCACTCTGATGGGATCAAGTGAGTAGTATTATAAAGAGAAGTGGCATTGCTAGAGACAAGTGTATGTTCCACTGATGAATTCATCAAATGAAAGAAAAAATGGCTAGGCATATTTTTTTTGAGTTTTTCACTACTTCCAGAACTAGTCTAGGTCCCGACACTTGTTCTGGAACTCTTTTAGATTTTGAAGTCAAATATGGAATTCAAGATGTCGTTGGCAAAGATTTCAATGATAGATTTATTTTCACTTCTTGTCTTGCCATAAGTCACATTTTTGTGGGTTCTGACAGTGTAATTCTTGCCAATGGATTCCATCGGTGAGGGTCTCACTGATAGGGACTTTAGTCTTCATGGAACACAGGTTCATCGGTGTAACATGGCTTATTGAGAGTAAGGATTTTGTACTTTTTGATGGTGTTAGTTACCCCAATATTTTCCATTAGGGCTATACTTCCCGATGGGCCTTTTGGATAAATAATAAAGTGGCATCGGCAGAGGTCTTTTCATTAATGTTTTTGGGGAGGTATGCAAAATTCTTGTCAATGAGTTCATCAAAAAGAGACAAAAGTGGCTAAGTCTTAAAAAAATTTGGTTTTCTGAATTTTTCTGGTACTTGTTTTGGAACCCAAAGGAAAAAATGGAACCAAGTATTGGCAAAGGAGGAAAACTTTTGATTTTTTAATGAAAGTCCAGAATTGCCTTCAATTTCCAAAGATACTTCTGGAACTAGGGCTAGTTTCTAACATCGATTGAAAAGCATTCAACAGGGCCAACTCTTTTCTGAAAGATGAGGAGGTTTAATGGTTCCTGAAGGTTTTCAAAACTCAAAGGAACAAATGGAAAAAGGTAAGTCAATAATGATTTTTTTGAGTTGTTTCGGACCCAAGGCTGGATTTTGATGCTCAAAAAGGAACAAAACCTCATCGGTAGAGCTTCCTCAAGTTATTCCAATGATTAGTATTTTTAAAGACAAGGATATTTCAATGAAGGAGCCCAAAAAGGTTTTAAGAATATTTTCCATCTGTGCAGTTCTTTCCTATAAATTTCATTGGCATAGCGATAACCATGGGAAGTGAGAAAATCATGAGTTGATAGTATATCTTATGCCGATGGTTTCCATTAGTAGGGTTATGTTGATGATGATTCTTTTTATTGTCAGGCATAAATTCTGATTGATGGGACTTCTTAGGGGTCTTGTCAATCTTTGATGGATTTTTTGTAGAATTGATACACTAAGCGAGAGATTTCTACTATCAAGGGGACTCTTGCCAATGATCATAGTTTTCTTTGGTACCAACAACATAGGATCTTTGTAAGCATACTTTTTCCAATTGGAGGTTGCAGCACTAATTTTTTCATATTCCCTTCCATCGTGTCCATAATTGTCTACTTATTCAAATGACATCATTACTACATGTTCATCTTGATCTGATATTTTTTCACCCCTCCATGCTCATTCATTCATGTGGGTTTACTCAAAAATAGTTCCACTAATCACAAGGTACTACACAAAGACTTCCACAAGCCATAGTTACAACTAGGAACATTCTCAAGCTTACATGGACATTCATTGTCATCACTTCCTATCACTTCTAGATTGGATTTCTTATGATATATTCATTCTTCCTAAAGACTTCTTGAGTATTATGTCAAATTTTGAGATTAGATTTTGATCTAGTCTGATATTTCTATAACAAACCCTAGCTTAGGGTTTGAACTCCAATGATATAATTTGAGTTATGATAGCTCTGTAAAATGATATCTTTGTACATTTTATAGAGGTTCTACTCTGGTTCTTTTCAGTAGCATTATGTTGTGCAACTATAATTTCTTATTTGACCATATGTTAATCAAATATTGTTTTTCTGCCTTATATTTCCATTTAGATATCTAGTCTAGGTTTCTTTCTTGGTATTAAGTGTTTCTTTTATGTCCTTCTAGGTTTTTATTTTGTATTTGCTTTGCTTGTGAATGCTATATAGTGAATGCATCTTCCTGATATCATCTTAGTAGTTATGGTCTACATATGATTTCTTAGAAGGTAGGATAGACTCAAGGTATGTGTAGGTTAGAATTTATTCATGTTATGTGTATTATAGGTAGGGAGAGTAACCACATATTCAATTTTGTGTATCACCTTTTCCCTTTCTATATTTTCCTTTCAGCATATCCTTCTCCCTTTTTCTCAAAAGTAGTTATTTTAGGTGCACCCTAATTATAAGGAAGTCTATCTTCTTTGGGGACTCAACCTTTCTTTTCAAGTCCCACACTTGGAGGTTGTTTCCATATTTCATGAGATCTTCTAGGTTGCTAATCAGCATCTAGGAAAGGGTGTAGAATTTTTTGTTAACATTTTTTAGCATTCTTAGTGGGACTTGGATCAAATTAGTTCTTGACATCCCTTGGTAGACCAATATAAATTATATTCACTAAGTATTTGGGTGTTATTCGTAGTGCCAACAGCCTTTGGAGGCATTCCATCAAACACCATGGTGAGTCCAAGAACAAAATTTTATGGTTTCAAGTAGTCCAAGTGTTGGTATGTGTAAGGATCATGTCTGATATTTTATGTTTCTTTGATTTTTTATGAAATTATCTATTTAAATACCTATTCATGGACCCATTTCATAAAAATACATACTATTCCCCTCTATATCATGAAAATAATGTCCCTTAGCCCTCCTACTATCAATATCATCCTCATCCACAATTTGGTTATTGTCAAAATTATTTTGTTTCACCATATGGCCAACATGTCCAATATGCTTACCACCCTCACACCCTTGTTCAATTAGTCCCAAAATCCTCAAATGAAAAATTAGAGGCCATGATGCAAGCTATTATGTTGTAATTGGAAAAAAAAAGAATGAATAGATGCTAGACTTTGGTAGGACATCCATAGAGAAGTAGTTGTACCTCTATGGGAATCTTAATGAAAATTGGAGGCAACAAGAGCTTGATATGCGGCAGGAGGAGGATTGTTAGGCCCATCTTTATGATAAGATGATGGAGTCACAAAAAAGGCAAAGAAAGTTTGAGGAGAAGATTACAAAAAGGATAATTGCAGAAGAAGAGAAACAAATAAGGCTCAAGCTCTCTCATGTGCAAGCATCTAAAGCATAAAAGCCTCCTAGACACAAATTTGAAAGCTACAAACAGAGAAAGCCTTCCCTCTCAGCCTTCTATACACGTTTCCATTTCACTCTTCAATGGTGGATGGGTTGTGTGGAAGGCTGATGGTCTTCATATGGAATTTTTGGAAAAGAACACAAAGATAGAATGGTTTCCATGGGAGGTATTAGAGCCTATTGTTCATGAGATTTCTCATGGGCTAGAACAAAGAGAGGAGACAAAAGTGTTTTAGGAGTATATTGAGAAGGTTGTATCCATTCACCCCTCTTTGTAGATAAATATTGAACATAAAGAAGAGAATATCATCCTCTTATTTGAAGAGCTTCCCTCTTTTTTAGAGGAAGAAGAAAAAGACAACAAAGTTGTTCCTGTCCTTGAAGAACAAATCTTGGCTAATGAACCTTTGAAAGATTAAGAGCATTTTCTTCAAGAAGAAGAAAAGGAAAACCATTTGTTGCAGCAAGAACTCCTTCATGATATGGGGGATGAGGAAGAGGACCCCAAGGATATCTTTTTCCTTGGGGAAGAGCTTACCAATATGCATGGGGTTTCCTCTCAACCTATGCATATTATTGTTGTTGTTATAGAGAAGATCGATGATGAGGATGACCTTCTAGATGAGTTTGAGGCTATATGTTCATCTATTGATATTAGACCATCATCTCCTCAAATTGAAGATCATGAGTTGTAACAAAAATAAGAGGAAGCATGCACATTTCCAGTTGTGTCATCAAAGCCACATTCAAACTAGCAGGACACTGAATTCGCAGAGCACAAAAGTGAGGTCAAGATTGATCTCTTAGACCTAGTGCTATAAAGAATATTCCCCATAAGGAATCTATCTCTATAATAGATCATCATATTTCCCCAGTCATGTTTTTTTTAGAGCATTAGGGATATCATGACAAGAATGAGAATTATTATTTGGCTCATGAAGACAATGCTCTAATATTGGAGAGCTTTTTTGTTCTTAATATTGGGTAACATTTCAAAATGCAAAAGTGCGGTTTTTATGCTTGATGCCCTATCTATTTTCCTAGATGCATGAAAGAAGCTACTTCAATAAGATAGTCAATGAATTTTGTTTGATATTTTGTTTGTAAATTCCTATACATAGTATTGTAGATGTTTTTCATCTTTCAAAGAAGTGCACGAGCATAGTTGCTGCTTCTAGAGATAGAAATTTTTTAGTTTTTGTTCAGATACAGAAGGTTGTGGATCTTATTTTCATAGTGACTTCATGCTCAATAAATTTCCAGGCTACTAATCATAGCACATAATAGGCTTTTTCCACCCTTGAGTCACCAAAAATGTTGACTATTTCGTTCACCCATTAGATCCCCATATTATATTTCCTTCACAGTGTTCTAGTGAGAAAACTTCAATAAATATATAGAGCTAATCAACATAAAAGATTTAGATCAAGTATATCAGTGTAACACCTCTCATGTTTCACCTATATTGACATGTAGTGCATCATCAAGGCCAAAATGTTCAATTTTGGGGAGACTAGTTGAAGGCTTCACCAATATTTCAAATAGATTGTCCTTCAGGCTTCAAATATAGATAATTATATAGTGGATCAAGGTCTTGATGGTGGTTTCCATCGACATAGTTTATACTATCAGGAATGGAAAAATCTTGGTGTGTGATAGTGTTAGTTACACCAATGGATTTCATCAATGTAGCTCTTTCCGATATAGGCCTTTTTGCAGTGATCAATGAAACATTTTGGAAAGGCATCTTTGGGTCTTGGTGAAATGACCTTGACAATTGTCATCAACATAGCTATCACTATCAAAATGAATTAATTTGTGTCGTTTGATAGTAGTGGGAATCGTTAGAGCAGAGAGAATGTTCCACTGATGAATTCATCAAATGAAAGAAAAATGGGTGAAGTCTACTGCTTTTTAGGTTTTAATAGTACTTCTAGAACTAGTGTTGGGTCCCGACACTTGTTCTGGAACCCTTTTTGAATTTCAAAGCCCAATACTGAATTCAGGATGTCAATTGAAAAGGTCTGGCCGATTAACTTTTTGATATTACATGGCTTGTCAAAAGTAACATTTTTGTGGTTTTTAAGGGTGTAAGTCTTGCCGATGGTTTCCATTTGTGAGAGTCTCACTAATAGGGAGTTTTTTCTTCATGGAACACAGGTTCATCAGTGTAGTTTTGCTTATCAAGAGTGAGGATTTTGTGCTTTTTGATGGTGTTTGTTACCCCAATGCGTTCCATTGGGGTAGGTCTTCCTAATGGGTCTTTTGGGAAAATGGTATTCAAAGTGGCATCAACAAAAGGCTTGTCGATGATGTTTTTAGAGAGTTATCTCATTGTCTTACCAATGAGTTTATCAAAAATAGACAAAATTGACTAAGTCTTAAGACTTTCAGGTTTTTTGAGTTGTTCTGGAAATTGTTTCAAAACCCAAAGAAACAAATGGAATGAATAATTGGAAAATGAGGAAGACTTTTGAGTTTTAAATGAAGGTTTGGAATTGCGTTTAGGTTCTAAAGACACTTCCATAACTATGGCTGATTTTTGACATCCAATAAAAAAGCATTCAATAGGGCCCACTTTTGCAAAAAGATAATGATGTTTGATGGTTCTTGGGGATTTTTGAAACCTGAAGGAATAAGTCAAACAAGAAAATTCAACAATGGGTTTTCGAGCTCTTTCAAAACCAAGGCCAGATTTTGAAGCTCAAAAAGGAACACAGAGTCATCGGCAGAGGTTCCTTAGGTTATGTTGATGATAAGTATTTTCAAAGACAAGGATATTTCAACACACGAGCCCAGAAAAGTTTTTGGGTTATTTTGCATTGGAGGAGATTTGGCTGATAAAGTGCATCAGCATAGCAATAACCATCGGAAGTAAGAAAATCATGAGAATCGATAGTGTATCTTATGTTGATGATTTTCATCGGTAGAGTTATGTCGACGATGATTCTTTTTGGTGCTAGGTAGCAATTCTCATTGGTATTGTATAGACCTAATTCTGCACATTGCAAACAAGGGGATTAGTAGTACTGATTGATATTCAATAAATCGATCAACTACTAAGAATGAGCCTATTAACAATAAAATAACAGATATCCAAAAGAATGACAAATAAATGCAAACTCAATATCTGAAGCTCCTATTGCTTCTCTCTTCTCCTTCTGAAATGTTGTTTTGATGGTGCTTAGAGTTGATGCTGACAACGCTTATGACCTAGGAGATTCGAGAATATTGATAAAAATGTGGATGTATTAATCACAATTAACTCCAAAAACCTACATAAATATTGTTCTCCCAAAATCATGATGCTTCAAAATGGTTTTGAAGAGGGTTTAAATAGAGATTTTAGATTGATCAACAGTTGAGATTAAGGACAGATTTATTTTGGATGGACAAGATTCAATAAAACTAATTTATTTGAAGAATGGTTGAAATTGAAGATTTAATTAGCATTAAAAAATTATTTAATTATGTGAAAGAGATAAGATAATAAATAAAACAAATATTTTATTTATTTTAGACAAATTATTCTTCAAAAAGTGAATTAAATAAATTAAAAAATCTATTTAATTAAATAATATTTTAGAGAAATAAATAAAATAAAAATTTTATTTTTTTTTATGAGAGATTTTTTTAAAAAATTAAATAAATTAAATAACTCATTTAATTATTGAAGATTGAGATAGATAAATAAATTAAAGAACTCATTTAATTATAGAAGATTGAGATAAATAAATAAAATAAAGATTTTATTTATTTTTAGGAGACTTCTTTCTTTGAAAAAAATTAAATAAATTAAAGAGTTCATTTAATTATAGAACATTGAGATAAATAAATTAAATAGGGATTTTGTTATTTGTCAGAGACTTTGCTTTCTTTGAAAAAAATAATTATTTAAATAAATTAAAGAATTTATTTAATTATAGAAGACTTAGTTAACTAATTAAATATGAGAGAAAATGGAAGAAAATATTTAATTAAATAATTTAAAAATTTTAATTAAAAAGGGAGGAAATTGATTAATTAAATAATAAAATTATTTAATTAATATTAGAAGAAAATTTGATAATTAAATGATTAAAAATTATTTAATTATGAGAAGGGAGGTAAATGTTAATTTTTTGAATTCGAATTAAAAGAATGATACTAATTAATTAAATGATAAGGATTATTTAATCCATTAAGAAGAAAGTTTGTTGCTTGCAAACATTGGACAATTTTAGGTGTCTACATTTGCTCCTCTTTGATACAATGTGATTTTGAGCATTGTGTCAAAGAGTTTTAAGATTTTGATCCTTCTCCAGCTTGCCCCAATGATAACAGGTGGATTTTATGCCCCCTCAACATATTCAGTGAAAATGTGTGACAGGAGCGTCAATTTGTTGAAAACATTGTACTGCTATATGATGATGATGATGTATGCATTCCTATGTTATTCATGATGTTATTGATGATGGATGGATTGATTATATATGAGCTAATATGCACATGTTTTGTTTTCTTTCATTATGCAATAAATGAATGCAAACCTAAAATTGACAATGTATTTGAGTACATGCATTCGTTAGTTAGAAGAAAATTAGTAAAAACTAGTAAGAAGAATGACTTCATTGCGATCAACATGATTAATGTAACCAAGTCTTTGCCAGGTTCTATTTCAACATTTATTTATCATTGCACCTTATTTGAAAAGAAAGAGATACATATGCATCCATATTTTGACCAACTCGATATCACTATTACCTCTTATAAGGACAAGAAGATAAAGACAGGCAATGTTCCATTCTCTTCTATCAATTAGCTTACATTGTGGAACTGCCTAGCTTCCAGATGTGTGATAGCTCCTAACACATGTATCCTAAATCATCCTTGCCCCAAAATCAAATTGAAATACTTCACAAACAACAAACAAAGAAAACAAGATTATGATCCATCATAGACACTCTCACCACTCAGTAGTATCCTTGAGGAGTGTAAGAACACAATCGTGAAAGATAAATTGAAAAAATAATGACATGAATGGCTTAGTAAACAACCTTTCTATTCCTTGATTGGCTTGGTTTTGATGTTTGATTTTCTATGTATCTAGTTTCAGAAATGGACTACCTGTACAAGACCGATTTGTCTGGTTTCGAGTCTATCCACCACTGTCTAAGACATTTGATTGACTGATTTGATTTGATTATATTTTTGATTGATTAACGATGGATCAGATTTTTGATAAAGACAAGTCTTACGAGTCCATTTCCAATTTATGAAGTTCAGTGTTTTGATTTTGATTTGATGCTTGATTGTCACTTTCTGCTTGTCGTAATAGAGATGATTTTATTGGAGGATTTTGATGTGTATGATTTTTTTGGTTGGCTGGTTTCTACAGGATGTTTGCTGATGTTTTAGATTTTTTTCAGGACTTTATGCCCTTTTTAGGATTTATTTCAGGACTTTATTCAATCTTAATACTCTTTTTAGGATTTTTTTAGGACTTTATACTCTTTTAGGGATTTTTTAGGACTTTTAGACTGCCCCCAGTCTGACCTGAACTGCAAGAGACTAAGGATAGGCATAAATTCTCATGATGATTGTGCTTATTGGGCTTTGTGCTTGGCATGCTTAGTGATAGATGTTCAATAAGTGTGAGATAATCATTAGAGTTCATTGATGGTGAAGCAGGATTTCAACACTTGGCATCTATTTTCTAGGTCTTGACCAAGGTACCTACCCAATAGTGCTTGTTTACGAAGTTTTCAACAAAGGGCAATTGTGTTTCTTTTTACTTTGTTCTATTTATTTTTTTTGCCAAGGCGCCTATTTGACAGGTTTTCACCAAGGTAATTTTTTGAATTTTTGATTTTTTTGTTGTCGCCAACGCTCTGGTTTGCCAGGTTTTCACCAAGGTAACATTCATATTTTTTTTTCTTTTTTTTAATGTTTTTTCAAGATCTTGTAAGATATGTACACTTGACCTTGGGATATTAGGTATAGAAATTTTTTAGGTGCATGTTGTTGATATAGCCTAGGAGCTAATCTCCTTCTTGAGTAGTCAGTTGATATGCCCCATTGTCACATAATTTGATAATGATGTACAGCACAAGCCAGTTACGCTCAAACTTTCCTGGTTTAACTCGTTGTGCTTGATTCTTTTGATTCTCCATAAGGATGAGGTCTCCTACCTCAAATGTGTGTGGCCTAACTCTCTTGTATAATTTATTCTATGGTGATTCTGATAGCCTTATAAGTGATTCATTTCACTTTGGTGATTCTCTTCTAGCAACACTAGTTCACTTAGACTAGCAACTCTATAGTTGTTAACTGATATAAATAATTTTAATGATATTTTGAGGGACGGGAGTTCAACTTTAAGAGGTAGAACCACTTCTGAGCCATATACCAGAGATAAATGAGTTTCTCCTATTGGTGTTCTTATACTTTTTCTATATACCCATAATGTAGGACTAAGATGGAAATGCAAGTCTCAACCAAATTCATTGACAACTTTCTTCAAGATTTTTCAGGATTTTTTAGTTGGTTGCCTCGGCTTGGCTGTTTCCCTTAGGGTATAAAAATGAAGAGAAGTTTTTTTTATTTGAAACTTCTCACAGAGTTCCTCAACATCTTTATTTTTAAAAAGGCAACCCATGATCAGTAATTATGGTTTGATAGATCCCATATTGGCAAATGATGTAGTTCAACATGAACATCGATATCTTCTTACTAGTATTATATGTCATAGGGATAGCTTCCACCCATTTGGTAAAGTACTCAGTTTTTATGATTATGTATGTATAACTGTAAGAGGAAATGGGTTTGATTTCACCCACTAGGTCAAATCCCCACCTTGAGAAAGGCCATGGTGAAATAATAGGTTGGAGCTCTTGAGTTGGTGTATGGATAAGATCTCCATGCATCTGACATTTTCTGCATCTTTGTACATATTTATGAACATATACTTCCAGTGTCAGACAATATTATCCCATCCTCAATAATTTCTTTGCTAAACTATTACCACCAGAATTGGCCCTTAAACTTGTTTATGAACCTCATACAAAGCTCTCTGGGATTCTGTGGAAGTAAGACATCTTAAAAGTGTTCCATCTAGACTTTTCCTATACAAAGTATTGGAGACAAAGGTATACCTAGAGGATTATCAAATAATAGACTTCCTTTGGTTGTTTGACAGGTTAGGTGGATGGGTATTGTCTTGAAGGTAAGTATACACATCCTAGTACCAGGGAGACTCGGGATCAACAATGACACATGTTGATTCTATTATTGGACCTCATAGGTTGGGACCATCAATTGTTCTACTAGAAAGTGGAATCTAGTGTCATTGATAGGCATATCAATCAAAGATGCTATAGTAGCCATCACATCTGCAACTATGTTTTGATCCCTTGGAACTTGTTCAACTATAATGTAGTGAAAAGAAGAATTTATTTTATCCATTAGTCGTTTTTATTGGACAAGTGTTTCATCCTTTGTCATTTAATCATTATTGACCTGACTGATAACCAACTGCTGATGACCATATACTCTCAACTTTTTTGATCCTCCATTGTATAGTTGTTTTTAATTTAATGATGAGAGCTTCATACTCAGCTATTTTATTGGTACATGTAAAATTGAGTCAAAATATTTAGGAATTGCATCCTTTTGTGGATTCAAGAGTACTATTCCTACTCCTTCTTGTGTCTCACATTATTGATATGCTCATAAAGAGATTCCTACTTTCAAGGGGACTCTTGTCGATGATCACAATTTTCTTTGGTACCAACAACATAGATCTTTTTGAGAGGAATTTTTCTGATTGGAGGTTGCATCATTAACATTTACATCTACTCCTACAACTCATCCACAAATGTCTACTTCTTCAAATGATGACGTTACTACCTATTCATCTCGATGTGATCTTTAGCCGCCACTCCATGCTCATTCATTCCTATGGGTTTACTCAAAACTAGTTCCACACATCACAAGGTACTACACGGAGACTTCCAGAGGCCATAGTTATTTCTCAAAACATTCTCAATCTTGCGGGGTCATTCATTGTGGTCATTTCTTGTCACTTCTAGATTATATTTCTTTTTATCTTCTCCTTCTTCCTAAAGACTTTGAGAGTATATGATTGATTTTTGAGATCATATTTTCATCAAATGTGATCTTTTTGTAACTAACCCTAGATTAGGCTTTGAAATCTAGTGATATAGTCTAAGTTATTCTAGCTCCATAGAAGGAAATCTTTGTACATTTTATGGAGGTTCTTGTGTGGTTCTTTGCAGTAGCATTATGCTCTGTAACTATAATTTATTATTTTACCATATGCTAATCAAATATTTTTTCTTCCTTATCTTACCACTTGGATATCTACTGTAGGTTTCTTACCTGGTATTGAGTGTTCCTTTTTTTTCCTTCTAGGTTTGTATGTTTTATTTACTTTACTTTTTAATTCTATACAATGAATGCACCTTCCTGATAGCATCTCATTAGTTTTTGTCTGCATATGATTTCTAAGAGGGTAGGATAGATTCAAGGTATGTGTAAGTTATATTTTATTAATATTGTGTGTATTATAGGTAGGGAGAGTAAGCACATATTCAATCTAAGGTATCACCATTTCCCTTTCTATATTTGTCTTTTAGCATCTCCTTCTCCCTTTTCCTTAAAAGTAGTAGTTTTAGGTGTACCCTTATTGTAAGGAAGTCGACCTTCTCCAGAGACTCAACCTAACTTTTCAAGTCTTATACTTGGAACTTGTTTCCATGTTTCACATAGTCGCCTAGGTTGCTAATCACAATTTAGGAAAGGGTGAAAACTTTTGTGTTAGCTACTTTTGGCATCTCTAGTGGGACTTGGATCAAATTAGTTCAAGACATCCCTTGGTGGACCAATATAAATTTTATTCACTAGGGATTTGGGTGTTAGTCCTAAGAGATTAGATTAGTAAGAGGGGGGTTGAATCAGTAATAAATTGATTGTCACCTTTTAAACCTTATAACAACATTCACAAGATTAACTTAATAGCACTAAATGAAAAGTTAAAACACATAAGAACATACACAAATAAATGAAACACTTGATAAAGATATTTTTCTCATGGAATCTTAATTTGGTAAAAACCACAGTGGGAATTAATACCCACAAAATTTTCACTCTTTTGAAGTACACCATGTGAGTAGCTTAACCATGTTAGGAGTTTACAAAGACACTACTTGGTACCACCTGGTTAAGGGATTTACCTCTAGCCATGTTAGGAGATTTACCCTATTAGGAGTATCCTTGTTAGAGGACTTAAACACAAGCCAATGTTCCACCCTATTAAAGTATTTACAATAAAGACATGTTAGGATCCACCCAGTTAAGATATTTTGATTGCTGCTACTGTTAGGGAACAACATGTAGAATGATCCATAAATAGAAACACCTCTACCTGATCATATATTTTGTAATGCATAATCTCTTCTCTTCAGAATCTACTTTACTCTGGCTTGATCGTACCTTGACACACTCTAAATGACCATTTTTCCAAAATCAATTTCCTCTTCACGACACTAACTTCTCCCCCTAAGGAGTAGCCCCACAACATCAATCCAATAATAATATATTCAATGAATACAATGGGGTGATGTAAAAACATCTCTTCTAGTGAAATTTAGGTAGGGAAATGACCCCTAACTTACTTCTTAGATAGTCAAATGCATCCTTAGGTAATGTCTAGGTGAAAATACTCCAACTATACCTCTTTTTCTTATACATACTCTCTAAGAAAGTGATATTTAATAGCAATGTTCTTTGTCTTAGAGTACATCACCAGATTCTTAGATATGTTAATAGCACTTTTATTATCATAGTAGATAACCACCCACTTCTTTATAGTTAATATCAACAGCAACATATTCAACTTCTTCTATTGATTGGAATATACAATTTTTCTTTTTAATTGTCCAAGACACGAGTATGTCACCAAGAAAGAATGCACCACCACTTGTGCTCTTCCTATCATCTAAATTTCCTTCCCAATCTTCATCAGTAAAAAAATTTAAAGATAAATCACCCTTGTGAGAATACCAAATACCATAGTCTTCAATCCCTTTCAAATATTTGAATATCATTTTCACCACTATCATATGTGATTCCTTATAACTACCAGAAAACCTAGCCACTAACCCAACTCCCTATGCTATATCTAGTCTAGTGTGCACAACATATTGCAATTTAATGATCATGAATCTATACCAAGTTGCATCTACCTCCTTAGATTCATCATCCTCTGATAATTTACAACCTATCACCATATGAGCAGAAACCATTTTTGAGTATTTCTAACCCAAATTTCTTCAATATCTCTTTCACATATTTGGATTGGTTGATGTAGATTCCATCTTTGAGTTGTGATACCTGCAGTCAAATGAATAGTTTGATCTCCCCAATCATTGAAATTTCAAATTAATTCTTCATCTCATCTCATCATTTCCACCAAAATTAATTTCATCTACAAAGACTTTAGCAATCAGCAGTTTGTCATCCTTCTCTATCTTCAGATATACATTGTTTTTATCACTTGTTCTGATGAAATTAATCTTGGTAATATATGAGTGCAGTCTCTCATGTTGTACCCTTGGTTCTTTTTTCAATCCATATAAATCTTTATGTAGCTTGCACACCATGTTATTTCCTTTATATGAAGCAAAACCTCTAGGTTTTTAAATGTACACTTCTTCCAGAACACCATTTATAAATGCTGACTTGACATCCATTTGATATACTTTGAACTTTTGTAAGTAGCATATGCAAGTAGAAGCCTCATACCTTTAATTATGGCCATAGGAACAAATGTTTCACCATATTCCAAACCTTCCTCTTGTAAAAAACCTTTACACATAGGCATTTTTTTTTGTCACTACTTCATCTCACTCATTCATCTTGTTTCTAAAAATCCACTCGGTTCCGATCACATTCTTATCTAGTGGTCAGGGAACTAATGTCTATGTTTTTTTTTTTCCATTTTTTGCCAACTCTTCTTCAATAGCTTTCACCCAGTCATCATCTTTTAATGCTTCTTTCACAGTTTTACATTCAAGTTTAGAAATAAAACATGTACTCTCTCTTTCCTTTCTTCTAGTTAGAACACCTGAATTCTTATCACCAATAATTTGATCAGCTGAGTGATTCAATTTTATATACCCTGGTAACATTGGTTCAGGTCTAGGAGTTTCTTCTAGCACTTGTGTTGGTACCTCCTCATTGACTTGTTTGTCCTAATTTTTAGCATCTTTCTCCATCAATTTTATGTATACAAACCCTTAATAGTCTTCAATTTCCTTCTTTCTAGATTCATCATTCTTCTCAAATAATTCATCAACTCTCACATTTTCACTTTCTACTATCTTGTTGGTTCTCTTGTTCAGACACTTGTAGGATTTTATTTTTGTATAATATCCTATGAATATCCCCTCATCGCTCTTAGGTTCAAACTTGCCTATATATTTATCTCTCTTGATGTAACATCTTCTCCCAAATACATTCAAATAACTCACATTCAGTGACTGACCATGTCATATCTCATAAGGATTATTGTCTGTTCCTTTTTTTACATGTTCCCAGTTGAATGTATACACAACAATGCTCATAGCTTCCCTCCAAAATATTTGTGCCTCACTCTTTTGAAGCATCATTTTCCTTGCATAATCAATTATTGATATGTTTCTTCTTTCTACAATACCATTATGTTGATGGTTTCTAGGAGCTAAAATTTTCCTTTTGATTCCTTTTTCCTCACAATATATAACAAACTCATGTGTAGTGAACTCACCTTCTCTATCCGATCTCAAGAACTTTAGGTTCTTACTGGTCTCATTTTCCACTAAATATTTGTAAATTTTGAACATATAAAAAGCTTTAGATTTATCCTTTAGAAACATAACCCACATCATTCTATAAAAATCATCAACAAATAGCATGCATTATTTATCACCATATTAACTTTGAGTTCTCATAGGAACACACAAATTTGTATGCACTAGATCCAAAATAATTTCAAAAGAATTTGATTTACTGATAAAATTAAAGCTAGTTCACTTTCCCAACTAACATTCCTTACGCATCACATTGTCTAGTTTAACTAGATATGGAAATCCTCTTACGAATTTCTTCTTACTTACTTTAATCAAGATATAAAAATTAACATGACAAATTATTTTGTGCCATAACCAACTATCATCAACCTTAGCAATCAAACATATTTTAATAGTAGCATTGAAAAGGAACAAGTTTCCTTTGGTCTATTCACCGATAGAAATAAGATCTCCTAATTTCCATGAATCTTGCATATACCTCCATTGAACTCTAGTAAATAACCTTTGTTATTCAATTGTGAAACACTCATAAAATTATACTTCACACCTTCAACCCAATAGACATCATCACAATTTGTCTTATCATTTAATGTAGTAGGCCTTTTTCCTTTTACTAAACAAGGAGCATCATTACCAAATCTTACCGATCCTCCATTACATTCCTCCATTTTGATAAACTTGCTTCTTTCATCATTCATACGATGAGTGCGTCCACTATCAATTATCCAATATCCATAGTGATTCATGCTTGAAACTAATGCTCTCTCACCACCTTCAGAGGGTTCTTCCTTAACAACAACCAATACAATTTATTCTTCATCATTTCCATTAGATTCTTCATGTGTAACACCTTCTTTAGCTACATAACATGCCTTCTTTCTCTTCTCCTTGAATATCTTTGGCTTTTCTTTCTTTTCATTGTTAGGAAAACTGGAAGCAATGTTTCCAATCTTGTTGCATGAAAAACATTTGAGAGGAAACTTACCCTTGTACTTACCTTTTCCTCTAGGAAACCTCTTAGAAAGTAAAGATTTCATCTTTTCTTCTTCTTCATACAAAATGGATTCATAATCGTTAGAGTAAAATTTCAGTGCAAGATTCATAGATGACTTAAATCTAGCTTCAACCTTAGGCATACTACTATAAAAATTACTCATCTCAAATGTTGTCAATTTTTCTATCAAATCATCTAGAGAAATAGATCCACTTCCTAAAGATCTAAATTCTTGAATAGAAAAAAACCTAATGGAATATTGAGGTAATAAGGTTCTTAGTATTTTTCTTACCACATATTCTTCTTCAAGAGTTCCACAAGCATGTCTGATACCAGAAACCACATCCTTAATCATTTGCCTATACTGTTCAATATTATCAGTTTCCTACATCATCATATCATCAAAATTTCCTTTCAGGCTATCCACCTTAGCCTTCTACACATGTGAATCTCCACCATAAACCATCTTCAGTTTCTCACACATGTCATGAGTAGTGTCTAGATCTTGAACATTGATAAACTCTACATCAAAAATAGCGATCAGTTCTATTTAAGGTATCAAATACTAGGTAAGTACCATAACTCAAAGATTGGGCATTTGACCAAAGAGCTATCCTCCTTTCTAGAAACTCATTTAATTTATCAACCCAGGTATGTGTTACTTGAAATGGGCCATCAAATTATATGCACCAAGGGTTTTTACTTAGACCATGCTATGGCTGCAGGAAACAAATTGATTTTGAAGGGAAACTATTCTATGGCTGCAGAAAGTAAATTACTTTTGAAAGGAAACTATTTTAAAGTTGTAAAGAATGCTGGAAAGGAAATGCAGAAGTGAAAGCACTTGAAGGAACACTATAACTTGAAAATATTGGAAAACATAATCATTGTGCTTCAACAGCCCTGCCTCTTTGGCTATAGGAAGTGTTGGACTACCCTGCAGCTTTTTTTCTGCAGGAACTGTATTAACACCAAAATTATAAAACCAAGATGCAAGAAACTTAAACTATATGAAAAACATCCTATCTAGTTAACATAGATTCCTCACTAAGTGGGCCCCCTTGAGTGAGTATCCAAACTCAATTATGTTGACCTGTAGATTTAAAACTTCATTCAGTATTGATCAAAAATGTATTACAAATTCAACTGTAAAGAAAATAGAATGTAATATATAACTTATAATGCCCTCCTTCTCACACAAGAGCGGGGCTTTATTTAAAGAAAAAAAGCTAACTACTATCTAGTCATACCATAAAGATAGGTGGAGCTTTTATTATAACCCTACTAAACATGAAAGGAAACTATAAAACAGGAGATTGAATCGATCCATGAAAGAGGAAGGAAATGATTTTGACAACAAATCCAACTTCCCACTCTTCCCTAGATTTCCTCAGAGAATTTATTATGATGCCTAGTCTTTGATTATTTTCTTCCACCTTGATCATCCCAAATCCATCTGTATTGAGCCTGAGGTTTCCCCATATGCACATGTTGCAAGACCGGGTCGAGCATCCAGAACATGAGTGTGGTTTACTTGGTCAAGGTATTGGTTGCTAATTTGGTGTGTTTCACTCCAGATGTTAGAGAAATTTATGATAACAGAAATCAAGATATAGATTCATCATTCATGTTTAAACAACAAATTCATTTCAAAAAGACATAACTATAATTCCAAAATAAGTAATCTAGTATCTTCCACCAAGCGTAGCATGTTTAAGTATTTCCAATCACAAAATAGGTTTGATGGCAGCATGTCACATAACAAAAAATATAAGTAAAAGTATCTGGAAAAGCATAATAAGCATTATGAAAACATGGAAAAGATCCTAGCAAGAGCATATCCTAGGGCTTCTATAGAATGGAATTAATATGCCCTATCATTTTTCCCCCTATGAAGACCAATTCCTATCCTCAGGCTTTGAGACATTCCTGATCTTCCCAAGTACTTGAAGATCCCCTTCCTGTGTCTCATGAGTCATAGAGGTGCCTACACACTAGTAATAACCATTAGTGCACTCCATTTTGATTTCCCTACTCATTTCCAGTTGTTCATATACCTCATTGTCAATACAGCTATATATTGGCTGTAGGAGAAGAGGGGGTTGGAAGCAAATTGGAAGCCACTTTTCAAGATGAGGTTTCTTTCCCAGGTGTAAGTACCATTGAAATCTATATACAACATCTCTTAAGTTGATAAGACTCTAAGGTTCAGCCTTCTTTAATGCCAATGGTAATCTTTCACATCTCTATCTCTCCCCTTCTGCTACCCTATTCCCATCTGATAAAGAGAGCTGCTCAAATGATGCAAACACCTCTTCCCTGTTATTCAGTATCCTTTTCCAGTGGGTAAAGTATTTCATACCATATACTATTTCCATCCAAACATAATACATCCTATGGGGATTACCACTCTCTGGTTGTAAGGGCAGTGTCATAGTTTTTTCAACTCCCCTATATTTTCTTAATTTTTCCCCATAGTTGATCTCATTATTGGACCAAGAAAGTAAAGTGGATAGGTGGACATCTCCAACAAAAAACAAAAGATTCCAATTGGTATTAGAGGGAACAGCATAATTATGTAGGTAAATTTCACACAACAAATTCTAAATATAGTTTGGTGACTGATCATATGTAGCCACAAACTCCTGTGGTGAATCTATGCTTGTGTGTAGATCTTGAAGGACTCTCATCAATTTATACATGAGAATTTTTTCTTTCAAGTACAAAGCATAGACCCTAGGAGGTGGTCTACATTCTATCAATTATGGAATTAGATGTGTTACCAAATCTAATTTTCTCTATAGCAATTTCACCTCTTATTTTTTCCTGCCTAATTCCCTTTTCAATCTATCCTTTTCTAGCTCCCACATTGACTTTTCATATTGCATTTGATTAAAATAGACAATGGAAAGGGAGTCTAGTGTTACCTAACTCTTTTGAACTAGAGTAGCTATAGTGACTTATTCTTCTTCTATGACTATGTCTGACCCATCAATGGGTAATTCTTCTGGGGTTGGAACTAGGGCATATTTCCTTTGATCAACTTCTTGCTGAGAGGAAGGCATATTTGTAGTTTCAGCATATTCTTCCTCCATGCATGTTGTTTCCAAATTCAATGTTTTTGTGTCCCTTTCCTGAGCTGCAGGATCTATTTCCATGATGTCCTAACATTCTGTGCATGGGCTTTCTTCTTGTGGTTGTTCTTTTAAGATTCCTTAAATGGATCTTTAGGAGATGACCTAGTCATCGTAGGTGATTCTTTTTTGTCTTCTTGTGGTGTTCTAAAATGACTACTTCATCATTGAGGAATTTCCATAGACATAGCAGAGCCCTTTTATGATGTATGTCCTTTCTTCATCTACATGGCTATAGGAGAAACAGGGTTTTTAGATAAAACAAGATTTTTCTCCTCAGCATCCACAACTATCTTTGCCTTGCCCTTTTCTTTCCTCCAGACACTTTGTGGGCTCTGCAAATCTGAAGAACCCTCAATTTGACCGCTCCCTCAGCTAGGGTTTGGTTTACCTGAAGTGTTTTTCTTTATTTCAGCCTTTGAAGAAGATGGAATTTCATGCATGGGCTCCAAAATAATGGTTTCTCCCTCATCAGGTGCATCTTCCTCAAGAGCATTTTCTTATGTTTCTTTTAATCTAGGTTGTGGCCCTTCACCTCGTAACTATACATGGGGTGCAGAAATAAATTCATCCCATGTCATAGGAGAA
Organism: Thuja plicata; assembly: GCA_018584345.1. Taxonomy (NCBI): domain Eukaryota; kingdom Viridiplantae; phylum Streptophyta; class Pinopsida; order Cupressales; family Cupressaceae; genus Thuja; species Thuja plicata. Next base: position 306,344 of record MU228227.1, read on the forward strand.
TTATCCCATAAATACCTCTCTACCATAAGTTTTATCAATCCCGTGGTGAGTAGCTATGTTCAATTTCCCCTTTCTAACTTCTTTTGAGCTTAGTTGTAACAAATAATACAAGAAATTGGGTACATTGACAAGGCGGTCATGCCATAAATGACTCAATAGTTTAAAATGCACAACATGCAAGTAGGAAATTCACCCTTCACAAGTAATGTACCTTATCACATGGATAGCCAGTTGACAGTAATCTTTTGGAAGAGATGTTCTCTTCACCCCTACTTACTGGTTTCCAATGCAGCATCTGTGGGCAAGGAGAATTCTTCCTCAACCGCTTGTGCATCATGTTTATGCATAAAAAATTCCCCTGTAGCAAGAAGTCCTAAAACCTTTACAATCTATGCTTCTAAAGCTTCCACCCTTAATCCCTTTACATAAGCAACTCCATTGTTGTAAGTGCACAAGAATTCTACTGCTATAGCTTCATTATAACCACAAAGCCTCACAAAATAAGTAATCTAGCCCATGCGGTTAAAGACTTGGACACTTTCTTGATCCTACAATAAAGATGAGTGATACCCTAGCTCATGGCATATTGGTGTTCCTCCCATTGTTACTGAAAAACTCTGCAACCCAAAAACTCCAAATCACTTGAAACTTCCTCTGCAACTGAAAATGGCTTTTTCAAAACTCTTCTCTCTGTACCCTCAATAGAAATTTTGTCCTCTTGTGTTTCCATGTATTCTGCCTAAGCTTAAGACTGAATAATTCTAGATAAATGCTTGGTGTAGGGTTCTGGGGATTATAACAAAGGAGAATTTTGAAAAACCAGAGCTGGGAATATGAGTTGGGTTTGCAAATTAAAAACATAGAAGAGAAGTTGGCATTATTTGGGGTTGTCAATGTAATGTATAATCACATCTAATGAATAAAAAATATTGCAAATAATAAATGAAGATGTACTTGGAGAGTAATCATGAATAAATGCCCAAATCTAGAAAGATCGGATGATGTGTGCAAAATGAAAAGTAATGAGTGGCATAATAATGATGGGACACGTAAGTGAAAATGGAAGAAAAGATTGATGGCATGTGATGTGATGGTGACTTTATTGTGGAGAAATATATTTTCATGGGAAACAAAAAAAATTTATTATGATTGTTTTGTGGTGAAGTTAAAGAGACGACCGTAGCAAAAAATTTCCCCAATTGGTTGTAGGAGGTTTGCCAGATGGAGGAGGTCCATTGGCTGTAGGAGTGTCTTCAGCTGGAGGAGCTCCATTAGCTGCAGGAGTGTCTTCAGTTGGAGGAGGTCCATTGTCTATAGAAGTGTCTTCAAATTGTCATAGGAACTCTTTTTTAGTGGTGGGTTTATAGTACAGACATATTTTGTGACCATTGACCAATAACTTGAAGCGAACAATGTCAATTGTAGACAATTAGACTGCACCATTAGCAAACACTTTTTCAACCTCATAAGGGCCAAGCCAACAAGTTGCCAGCTTACCTTTATTCTCTTGAAACTAGGAGTCATATAGAAGTGCCTAGTCACTAGGAACAAAATGTTTATTTTGTATGTGTGAATCATGCCATTTCTTCCATTAAAGTTGTATCAATTTGGTGTTCTATAAAGCTACCTTGCAGATCTCATATAGATAATTAAGATGCAAGAGCCTCTTATAGAGCTACAGGAAGATTTAAGTTTATTTGTAATGTTGTGCGTAAAGTTTTATGCTCAAACTTGATGGGCATTATAGCAGTCTTTCCATACACCAACTCAAAAGGTGTAAATCCAGTAGGGGTTTTTCATGTGGTGCGATAAGACCACACAACTTCCTATAATCAGATACTCCAATTTGTTTTGTTCAACTGAACTGTCTTAGTGAGGATGGCTTCAATTTTCCTATTGGTGATCCCAGCCTGACCATTCTCTTGGGGATGATATGGACTAGACTTCCTATGGAAAATGTTGTATTCCTCAATAAGTGAAGTGATTAGATTTAAAGTGAACTAAGCTCCCTGATATGTGACTAGTTCCCATGGAAAACCACATCTAGTAAATATTTTCTCATATAAAAACTATGCAACACTATTATCCCTTGAATGCTTCATAGCCTGCACTTCCACCCATTTAGTAACATAGTCAGTACAAACCAAAATGTAAGAGTTGTCATTTGATGGGGGAATGAATTGGTCCCACAAAATATATTCCATAGTTATCAAATGGAGTGACTATTAAAAAAGGAAATGGAAGAATTTCATCTGATTTGGTGGGCTAGCCCATACAATGACATCTATCACACTTGCAGGTGTAATTGGCTACATCTTTATAGAGAGTGGGCCAGTAACAGCCATCATTGAGTATCTTCATGGTTGTATGTTTGGCCACAAAATGGCCACCATAAGGTTCATCATGACAAGAATGGAGTATATTAGAGGTATCATCCTCACAAATACACCTTCTTAGGATCTGATCAGGTCCAGTGTAGAAGAGGTAGTCGGCCAGCTAAGAAAAATTGAAAGCCTTTTCAATTAATAGCCTCTTTTCCTTGGAAGAAAAATGTGGTGGTACCTTTTAAGTAACCAAATAATTGGTGATGTTGGAATAATAGGGGGTATGAGTGGAAATATAAAATAGGTATTCATTTGGAAAACTATCATTTATGACATGTGGGTCATCATCATTCTATAATCTGGAGTAGAAATTAGCCACTACATTGGTTTTGCCTAGTTTATCCACTATTGTGATGTCAAACTCTTATAGCAACAGGAGCAATCTAGAAAGCCTTCTTGAAATAGAAAGCATATTTACCAAATACTTGATGGTTGCATGATTAGTATGCACAAATATTGGGTAACCGATTATATAGTGGCAAAACTTATTCAGTGTATAAATTACAGCTAGGAGTTCTTTTTTAGTTACTGTGTAGTTCAACTTTGCATCCTCTGGATTCTTACTGATAAAGTCGATGGAATTATCTACTGGTCCATATTTCTATCTAAGAACAGAACCCACAACATGGTCAGAGGCATCTATGTGGATATAGAATGGTAATTCTCAATTAGGTCCTCTAAGAACTAGTGCCTGTGTAAGTACTTTCTTTAGCTGTAGGAAGGATTATTCCCAAGAGGTTGTTTAGATGAACATTAAATCCTTTGTGAGTAGGGAGTAAATGGGCCTGGCTAATTTTTTGAAATCCTTTATGAATCACCAATAGTAACCAGCATGTCCCAGAAAGCTACGAACATCCTTCTTCTTGGTGGGAGTAGGGAGGTTCATGATGACTTCAATTTTCATTGGATCCACTTGTATTCCCTTGGAAAAGATGTAGTGACCTAACACCACACCTTCATACATCATCATGAAGCATTTCTCATTGTTGAGGGACAAATTATGCTCTTTACACCTGGTAAGAACTCTACCCAAATTGACCAATGCTTCCTCATAGTTTTCCGCGTAAGTTATGAAGTTGTCCATGTATATTTCCTTGCAATCATGAGAGACATCAACAAAAATTTTGATAACTACATGCTGGAATGTGGCTGGTGCATTAGAGAGGCCAAAAGGAAGTACATAATAAGAAAACATTCCCCAAGGGCAAGGGAATATTTTTTTCTCCTGATCTGGTTGTAGCCACTATATCCTTCCAAGAAAGAAAAATAATGCTTTCCTGCAAGGGAATCTAGGACTTGGTCTATAAATGGCAGGGGAAAATGGTCCTTCTTGGTGGCATTGTTAAGTTCCATATAGTCGACACATACTCACCACTTTCCTCCTTTCTTTGGGACAATAACTAAAGGTGAGAACCACTAGCTGTCAAAGATTGGGTAGATAAAATTGGCATTCAGTAACTTTTGTAACCCTGTTATGACAATTTCTCTTAACATAGGGTTTATATGCCTCTGGAATTGTCTAACAAGATGTTTGTCTTCTTTTAGGAAGATCCAGTGGGTACATAGTCTAGGGTCCAAACCTTTCATATCAGAATAAACCCAGGCGAAGGTCGTAGAATGGCCTTTCAAGAGGGTGGTCAATGATGTATGTTTTTGGTCTATAAGTTGGCTATTAATATGTTAGCAATAGTCAGGAAAAACTTTCAAATGCTTTGTGAGTTCTATCATAGATGTGTCATGCCAAAAAAATTTGCGTCCAAAAATGTAACAACTTTTTTTTTTTAAAGGTGAAATTAAAGTCAAGAGGGTCCAAGGGGAATCGTGACTAAATGTCAACCTCCCTTAACCTTAGTCATCTGCTAAAGCACTAGATGCACAAGGTGACGTTAAAGAAATAAGTTTGACTAGAATTAAAATTTAGGATAACGCTCAAAGACTAAACCAGGTGAGGTTATGAGAATTTGCATGTCATCACCTAATTTATTAATAGAGTTTGATGATGTGGAGAAGAGAGAGAGACTCCCTATTCCCCATCTCCAGGGTCATTCAAAAAAATTGATAAGTTAATAGTTTAATGCTTCTGATTTAAATTAACCGTCTAGGGTATGGCACTTCTATAATATTATTTTTATAATAGTCAGTATACTGGCCACATATATTAACCACATAAAAATAACATTAAGAGTCCCTAAGTTTTATTTAAAAACTTTAATTAGGTTCTCCCCCTTAAAATATTTTCTAATTAAATTATTTAAGTATTATTTTAAATTAATGGCTACGTTAAAACTAGCCCCGAAGAGGAATCGTATAACTTAAATGTTAAGACTAGATAGTCGAGTCAAGGGCTTCGATTAATCTATGATCAAACTTTTAATTTATCAATAGTTCAATTAGATGTTTAATAAAATGAACCCTTAAATTTCTAAATTCTCTATATAAATAGGTGAACACCTAGGAAATAAATAATGAAGTTTATTAAATTGTCTGTTATGTCCATCTATACCCTGCTTGGTAAATATTAACAAAAAAAAAGTTCTTAGGGAAATCGACCAAATTAAGTTTCTACTAATAAATTTCTAAATAATAAAGAGTTTGGGATTAAATTATAAATCTCCCCAAATTACTTTGCAAACTAAAGTTATATTACTCCACAACATTTATTTATCCCACTTCATAGACAATTAAAATAACTTCACAACATTTGTTTTTTGTTGATTTAAAAAAAAAAGAAACTCTATTCAAATAGAGTAACTAAGAAGTCAACTCTTGAGGATAAATTTATCCATTTAATATTAAATTTAAAATACCCTATTTCCCTCTCAAATGAAATCCCCTAACCCTAATTAGGGTTCATATGTGAAGGAGGAAAAAGAAAGGCTCTACTAACATTGTATCTTCTTTTTTTGTTATTTTTTTTTCTTAGCTCTAACCCTAACTATATTTTTTGTTGTCATGGGATGTGCAGGTGTGCAACATCCATGGAAAAATGACATTGAAAGACTGTGTATATATATCTTAATATATATATACACATACATTTTATTGTAAGTATATATATATATATTATTACAAATAATATACAAGCGATGGTGCAGGTTTTAATGGCGGCTATAGCACGAATGATGAAGGAGGGTTGCAGGGTTTTAAGACCACGCAGGTTTTATTAATGGTGGGGGAGTTTCAGCTAGGACGTCCCATGGGTGGCGTCACCCCCATAGTCCACCACAGTGGCGGTAGGGCTGCCGACTTTGGTGGCAGCTATGGTGGCTATGTCCACCACGGGCTGCCCCAGTAATATAAACACAGCCACGGGAATGGGTGGCTTCGGCCCCCACCCAAATCCAAAATTTATTTTATTTTATTTTATTTTTTTTGTTATTAAATAAACGCCGACTGCCGAAATGGGAATGCTCGGTTTATCAAATATGTTTTTATTTTATTTTAGACATTCGGTTATATATATATATATATATATATATATATATATATATATATAGTTATATAGCATATATATATATATATACACACACACACACACAACAGTTTATTCAAAGTATGTACATACATTTAGATTTTGTTTTCTTTTTTTTTTTTAAAAAGGCATAAGTTAAATACAAAAGGTATATGTAGATTTATATTTACAGTTATTTAAATACATGTTTCTTTTCCTACTAACTTTCTTAGAAATCATAATAGCAATAAAACACATAACAGAAAATAAACATTGTGGTTATAGAAATTAATATACATCTCTAAGAAAACTTATTTCTTTTAACTATATAGAGATCACATTAAAATAACAAGAGAGATAAATTTAAGGATAAAGATGAATCTAGTTTTCAGAATTCCTATTTAAATATAAAGAGCATACATTTGAAAGAAAACTAATTTCTTTTCTTTCTTTGGTAACAATAATAAACCTAAAAATAACTAGATTTACTCCATAAAAATCTTAGCATAAAAGAACTTTTATTTAGTCATGAGAATATTACAAGACAAAATGAGATGACAACACTAATATTTCTTACAAAATGCTATCAAGGATACTTAAAGATACCCACATGGCTTTTACAATATCTTTCTTTTTCAAGCTGTACACTAACATATATCATAAGGCTTTTAAAAAAAGATAACGTGATGTTGAGAACACTATCACTACATTTTTTTTCTTCCCAAGCTCACTCCAACTTTTGTGTTACTTCAATCCTCAAATCTGCATTACAAGACAAAAACAAGGAGAAACTTGAAACCATGGGGCTGCTCTCCACCCAACCTAGGCCTCTTATGAGGCCACCCCTAAACTTGGGAAACCAAACAAAGGTGGGAGACATTCATACAATCACAACAACAAAACAACATAAAGCTTTTGCATTAAAATCTCATTTCTAAAGGCTTACACAATGGATCAATCAAGGATCCTACTTAGGATGAAGTGGACCAAGTATCCAAGGGAGAAGGCCAACCCAAAACATAAAAATCTCAGCCTTCACATAGTTGTCCAAACACTTACTTTCACATTTGCAACCAAAACAACTTCATACCCTTATGACCCCCAATGAAACTACAATAAGGGAGGCTTCATGGAGCCCATACTCCATGATTTTTCCCTCTCCTCCTTGAGGAGAGACTCTACACCAAGGGAAATCATAACTCCTCCACCCCAAAGACTACTCTTCCCTCCCAAGGGTGAGTGAGTCTTGATACTCCCATTAACAAAACATACAAATGAAAAACAAAAGGAAAAGCTTTGCAACAACATCAAACATTACAATAACAACAAGATTAATGGCTTTCAACAAGCCCATACACATAACAACAATCCTATAACAAGAGCACATAAGATTATAAGAGAGAGAGAGTAGCACAAAATCCACCAACCTAGAATCCAAGCTTAAGGAAGAAAGTTGTAGAAGAGCTCCCTTTTTAGCCAAATCTCTCCTTCAAGGATCACCAACTCTAGCTATGTCCCTAAATTAAGGAGTGGGTGTTCAAACTCTCCAACTTGGAGAGTTCCACTAAAAAGCCACTAGAAAGCTCATGGGGAGAAGAAAAGTTCTCTAATTGGTCCCTCTTCCCTAAACTCTTACACCTTACCAAAAATGGAACTAAATAAGGAAGCTTCAAAAAGGTGAATTATGTCTTAACACAAATAAGGAATGGTGGTCTATCCAAGTCAAGCCTCACAAGAGTTGATTTTCGTCCAACTTGAGAAATCAACTTTTTGGAAGGGTCACATGGTCAACTAGAGGCTATCCTAGGGTTAAAATGGCCCTTAACTATTGGTATAACAAGTGGGCTACCTAAAAATGATCCCAACACACCCCTGGACACTTCACAACCCCTCTAAAAGTCCACTCTAAGAATAATTTCGAAATTCCAATGAGGTGACCACACTCCCATCTCCCAACCCAAGGTATGCATATGGGGATTCACTAATGTACTAATCTAGGTAGGTGCACAACCATTCCCAAGTTGACATGTCATGGCCTTAAGTACAAATCACAAGTGTCAAATGACACACACGACATTTACACATCACTAGGCCATGTCATATCCACTTAGGAAAACTCAGAAAGAATTAAGAAATACATTAAAAGATTACACTTTCACAATCATCCAAATACAAATTTATGAATAAAATTATGAAACAACGAGGTATTTTCTTTCATTAGACACAACCTTGGCTCAAACTGAGTTCACATTTCCCTTTGTTTGGTTTCCCAGATAAAATACCATGGTTTCTTACCTGCACACTCAATTCAAATATCAGTAGTATGAGAATATATATATATATATATATATATATATATATATCATAAAGAATTAAGCAATATTATGAATATTAAGGAAATCATTGACATACTAAGTTTATTACAAAAGATTACAAGATTACATCAATCTCATTTTAAGCATATATCATAAGGTAAAATTTTCATTGCAAGAATTCAAAATTAAATATCTATTTCTAATAAATCCTAATCTCATCAATAACCATAACATAATCATAATGTATTTCCAAATCAATAGTCTCAGAATAAATTTCCATAATAGAAAACATAATATAGTCCATAAGGTGCATCATAAAGAATCATGTGTCCATGCATCCAAAATAATAAAATCCATGGCATAAAGCATAAAGTCCATAATGTCTATAGTGCATCAAAAGTAAAGTATCATATGATAATTCTATCATAAGTAGAAAACTGGAAAACTACGATGGGGTTCGGGGTGAGGCCTCACATCCTCCCCCCCTAGGCTTAAACATCATCTTGGAGTTCATCAAAAAGATGGGGATAATGAGCTTTCATCTGTATTGCGTCCTCCCATGAAGCTATAACCTCATCATAGAAATCCCACTGAACCCTAACCTAGTCCAGCTCTCGGCCTCATAGGCCCAGCATCCGGCGTGCCAAACTGTGAATAGGCTCCAATGCTAGCTTCCCGTCTGACTCCACCTATAAGACATCCCAATCTATAACGTGAGACTCATCATAAATATATTTTCTCAAAATAGAAACATGAAATACACCATGGATGCGTGATAGGCTAGGTGGCAGGGCTAGACGGTAAGCAACTGGTCCTATCCTCTCCAATATCTCAAATGTGTCCAAAAATTGAGGTGCAAGCTTAGAGCCCTTTTCAAAATGGATTGGACTCTTGTGAGGCCACACTCTCAAGAAGACCCTATCTCCAACCATGTAAACCCGATCTGTCCTCTTTGCATCGACATACTTCTTTTTTCAATCCTGCACCTCTAGGAGATGCTGCCTAATTAAGGCTACCTAGTGCTCCATCTCTAGGACTAGCTAAGGTCCAATGGTAACTCTTTCCTCAATCCTATCCTAACTCAAAGGTGTCATGCAAGGTCTACCATACAGTGTCTGATACGGTGGCATACCCAAGGATGAATGATGCCCATTATTATAGGCAAACTCTACTAAATGAAAATACTCTTCCCACTTGACCTGATGATCCATAACATACATACGAAGCATATTCTCAAGAACCTAATTCACTCTCTCAGTCTGACCATCTATCTCTGGGTGATAAGTTGTGCTAAAGTTGAGCCTGGTGCCCAAAGCTGCCTGTAATTATCTCCAAAAAGATGATGTGAAGAGAGAATCCCTATCGGAAATGATCTTCTAAGGAATGCCATGCAGTCTAACTATATCCCTCAAGAAGACCTGAGCCACTGCTAGGGCTGTAAATGTGGTATGAATGGGTGAAAAGTGGGCCACCTTGGTCAACTTGTCAACTGTCACAAACATAGCATCATGGCATTGAGATGACAAAGCGAGACCAACAATAAAATCCATCGATATAAAATCCCACTTCCACATAGGTACCTTGTGGGGCTGAAGGAGCCCTCCAGGATGGTCGTGCTCAGCCTTAACCTTCTGGCATTCAAGACACCGGGCTACTACCTCTGTAATGTGTTGTCTCATACCCAGCCAATGATAGAGCTATCTCAAATCAACATGCTTCTTATTCACTCTCGGATGCACCACATAAGGAGCTCTATGAGCCTCTAGCATGAAGATATTATGCAAATCCCTAGAAGAAGGTACATAAATATGTCCTCTATGATGTAGTAGTCCATCAAACTCCAAGGAATACTCTAAAAATATACCAACGAGGGATCTCTGAGATTAGATCAACTAACAAACCTCTAAATATAAGGCATCCTATTGCAAATGGTGTAGTATACAATCTCTCAAGTCTCTACCAGTGATCATGGAAGATAACTCATGTAGCCTCCTACTCAAGGCATCAGCTACCACATTCTCTTTTCCTTTGATATAATGGACATCAAAGTCATACTCACATAAGAATTCCATCCACCTCCTCTCCCTAGCATTAAGGTTCGGCTGAGTGAATATATACTGCAAACTCTGATGGTCTGAATGAAGCTCAAATCGATGTCCCAAGAGAAAGTGTCACCATCACACTAAAGCATGCACTACTGCTGCAAGCTCAAGGTCATGGGTAGGGTAATTGATCTCGTGAATCTTAAATTTCCTAGACTCGTATGCTATAGCTTTCCCATCTTGCATAAGAACTACCCCCAAACCATCCAAGGAAGCATCTATGCAGACTACAAAGACTGCTGTAGGCTCTGGCACTGCTAAAATAGGTGCACTATTAAGTGCTTTCTTGAGTTCTTGAAAATCCCTCTTGCACTTCTCTTTCCAATCAAACTTCTTTCCCTTTCACTGAAGGGATGTGATAGGATAAGCCACTATAGAGAAACCCTGTACAAATAGCCTATAATATTTTGCGAGACCCATGAAGCTTCTGACCTCGGTCATAGAAGTAGGTGCTAGCCAATTCATAATGGCATCAATCTTAGATGGGTCCTCTGAGATCCCATCACCTGAAACAACATGGCCTAAATACCGGACCTCTATTCCTATAAAAGGCACATATTGACAAACTTCCATTCAACTGGTTATCCCTCAAGCACTGTAATACCTATCTAAAATGCTCCTCATGTTCCTTCTCATTACGAGAATAAATCAGCATGTCATCAAGGAACACAACCACAAATCTATCAAGGAAAGTGTGGAATACCCCATTCATGAGGCTCATGAACATAGCAGGGGGATCCATAAGACAAAAAGGCACAATAGTGAACTCATAATGTTTGTATCTAGTCTGGAAAGCTATCTTGTGGATATCACTCTCCATGATTCTCAACTGATGATACCCTAATTTAAGATCTATCTTGGAGAACACATGAGCACCCTGCAACTGATATAAAAAGTCATCAATCCTACGCAGTGGGTATCAATTATTAATGGTTAACTTGTTTACCTGTCTGTAATCCATACATAGTCTAAGTGATCCATCCTTCTTTTTGACAAAGATAACTGATGCACCCCAAGGAGAGACACTAGGTCATATGTGCCCCTTCTCAAGGAGCTCCTCAAGCTGAATCTTGAGCTCATTAAGCTCATTAGGAGACATTCTATAAGGTGCCCTAGATACTGGTGCAGCACCCGGCACAACATCTATATGGAAATCAACTGCCCTATGGGGAGGCATACCAGCTAATTCTGAAGGAAATACATCTGTGAATTCTTGTAACATGGGATGATCATCAAGAGTAGTTTCCTTTTCTACTTCTTCATCCCTATCATTAATTGTGATGGAAAATAACTGGCATGCTTTTCACATGCACCGCTTAAGTTACATGGTGGAAATCATACGAATGGATACTACCCTTTGAACTCCTAGGATTACTATAGCATTACCGTTGTCATCTAAACATTCTACCTTCTTTTGCTAATAGTCTAGCTTGGCCTTGTGTGCATAAAGCCAATCCATGCCAATTACTATCCCATAGGATCCAAGAGGAGTGATACGTAGATCTGAAATGGTGGTCATGGAACCAATTTGTATTTGAAAATCCTTAACAAAGGAAGTGATGGGTACTCTAGAACCTGAGGCTAACTCTACCTCCCAACTAAATTCTTGTCTAGCAGCCACTAGCCCGTAATTCTCCACAAACAATGGAGAAACAAATGAATCTATAGCACCTAAATAAAATAGAATAGTAACTCTGTTACCTCCAATCATACCTATAGTCTCAATCACAGTAGCCTGATGTTTTTCCTGGTGGTTGTCAACCACTACAAAAACTCTATGGGATCTGCCCATATAACCAACAGTGGCCTCCAATGTTGCAGTGCGCTAACCACCCTATTGAGGGAATTCCCTAGCCAAGTGCCCCATGGCACCATAAGAATAACATGGCCCTCAAGTCTTAAACTAGGTACCCTGGGGTCTAGAATACTGTGAGCCCCCTGTTCTGCTAGAACCACTATAACCACCCCTAGAGGGCTGCTGAGTCTTAGATGGGGGTGTCGATGATGCCTATGACCTCTGGTCCTTACTAGGAGCTTTTGACTGCCACTGTTTGGGCTTGGAGTCTTGTTGCCCTTGAGGGGCCTTCTATTTCTGTCCCTGATATGACTGCTACTAAGATGGAGGGGATTTGTAAGATCTTAAGGAATGTCTGTTATTATTCTGATTGTTGTTTTTATTCCCTTTCCAATGTGTTTTCTAATACCCCAAATTCTGTGGTGTGGTGTTTTGGTTCTGTGACCGATATCGTGTATCTTGTCCACTACCCTGAATCTCTTCGACAATCAAGGCCTTTTCCATGGCCTCTCGAAGGTTCCCAGGTGCTACCATGAGTACTGAACCTGATAAAGATGCATTAAACCCTCTAACAAAGTGGTTGACCTTGATCTTGTCATCTCTCATATAGTTAACATAAGGTAAAAGTTCCAAGAACTTACACTCATATTGTGTGACAGTGAGCCCTCTCTACTGAAGGTCATGAAACTCATCAATCTATCACTGCCTATAGTGCTCAGATAGGTAATGATCCCTGAACCTCTCTGGAAAGGTGTCCCAAGTGAGGGTATCCATAGACAGATTACCCTTTACCTCTTTTGTCCTCCACCAAATAGTTGTTGATCCTCTTAACAAGTGGATAGAAAAGTGTGCCCTCATATTTCTCCCATAAGGGCGCAATCCAAAACATCTCTCGAGGCTCAAAAGGAAGGCCTCAGCCTCACTCCCACCCATGGCTTCTGAAAAAGGTGGTGAGTTAAGGCGTATAAGTTCCCTGATGTGGTCCCCTGTGTCACAGGGTACCCTCTCAAATGCTGGGAAAACTGCCTCTAGAGGTGGCATGTGTACTGATTCACCCTTGTGGTCAGCCTGGTCCTCTACAACTCTAGGTGGGGGACTCCTACTGTGCTCACGCGCTGTACCCTCAAGTCCTGCGTGCTGATTATCCTGAGGTATCCTGTCCAAAATAATCCCAACCAGATTCTGAAGGGCATTCAATATTTCCTGGTTGGGGTTGGGGGGTTGTTCGGGAGGAGGCCTCTGCTCCTCATCATTACACCCTACATTCTGCTCCAACTGAACTCATGCCGAAGGGGCACGTCTCTGGCTTCACCCATCGGCGTGAGCTTGATGCTTTACTGGAGGCATCCTACACTCATAGGAAGGTGGTATAAGTCGAAGGTAGAATCTTAATGAAATGAATATGTTGAAAGTTGTTGCGCAAATTTTCTACTAAGTTTGATCTTTTTTAAAATGTTAAAATAAATTTTTTAAAGTTTTAAGAAACATAGTGGGTTTAAGGTTCCAGTGTTGAAACGTGGCTCTGATACCAAATGTCATGCCAAAACATTTCACGTCCAAAAATGCAAAAACTTTTTAATAAAAAAAAGTTGAAATTAAAGTCAAGAGGGTCTAACGGGAATCATTACTAAATGTCAACCTCCTTTAACCCTAGTCGTCTGCTAAAGCACTAGATGCACAAGGTGACGTTAAAGAAATAAGTTTGACTAGAATTAAAATTTAGGATAACGCTCAAAGACTAAACTAGGTGAGGTTATGAGAATTCACATGTCATCCACTAATTTATTAATAGAGTTTGATGATGTGGAGAAGAGAGAGACTCCCTATTCCCCATCTCCAGGGTCGTTCAAAAAAATTGATAAGTTAATAGTTTAATGCTTCTGAGTTAAACTAACCCTCTAAGGTATGACACTTCTATAATATTATTTTTATAATAGTCAGTATACTGGCCACATATATTGACCACATAAAAATAACATTGAGAGTCCCTAAGTTTTATTTAAAAACTTTAGTTAGGTTCTCCCTCTTAAAATATTTTCCAATTAAATTATTTAAGTATTGTTTTAAATTAATGGCTAGGTTAAAACTGGCCCCGAAGAGGAATCTTATAACTTAAATGTTAAGACTAGATAGTCGAGTCAAGGGCTTCGATTAATCTAGTATGAAACTTTTAATTTATCAATAGTTCAATTAGACGTTTAATAAAATGAACCCTTAAATTTCCAAATTCTCTATATAAATAGGTGAACACCTAGGAAATAAATAGTGAAGTTTATTAAATTGTCTGTTATGTACATCTATACCCTGCTTGGTAAATATTAACAAAAAAAAAGTTCTTACGGAAATCGACCAAATTAAGTTTCTACTAATAAATTTCTAAATAGTAAAGAGTTTGGGATTAAATTATAAATCTCCCCAAATTACTTTGCAAACTAAAGTTATATTACTCCACAGCATTTATTTAGCCCACTTCATAGACAATTAAAATAACTTCACAACATTTGTTTTTTGTTAATTTTAAAAAAAAGAAACTCTATTCAAATAGAGTGACTAAGAAGTCAACTCTTGAGGATAAAGTTATCCATTTAATACTAAATTTAAAATACCCTCTTTCCTTCTCAAATGAAATCCACTAACCCTAATTCAAAATTAGGGTTAGGGTTCATATGTAAAGGAGGAAAAAGAAGGGCTCTACTAACATTGTATCTTCTTTCTTTGTTATTTTTTTTTCTTGGCTCTAACCCTAACTATATTTTTTGTTGCCATGGGGTGTGCAGGTCTGCAACATCCATGAAAAAATGACATTGAAATATTATGTATATATATCTTAATATATATATGCACTTATATTTTATTGTAAGTATATATATATTAAAAAATATATATTTTATTACAAATAATATACAAGCGATGGTGCAGGTTTAATGGCGACTGCCGCGTGAATGATGAAGGGAGGTCGCGGGTTTTTAAGACCGAGCAGGTTTTATTAATGGTGGGGGGTTTCGACTGGGTCATCCCATGGGTGGCGCCACTCCCATAGCCCACCACAGCGGTGGAAGGG
>MU228227.1:334620-347117 GCA_018584345.1 Thuja plicata
AAAATATATATATATATATATATATATATATATATATATATATATCGTAAAGAATTAAGAAATATTCAAAATATTAAGGAAATCATTGACATACTAAGTTTATTACTAAAGATTACAAGATTGCATAAATCTCATTTTAAGCATATATCATAAGGTAAAATTTTCATTGCAAGAATTCAAAATTAAATATCTATTTCTAATAAATCCCAATCTCATCAATAACCATAACATAATCATAATTTATTTCCAAATCAATAGTCTAAGAATAAATGTCCATAATAGAATACATAATATAGTCCATAAGGTGCATCATAAAGCATCATGTATCCATACATCCAAAATAATCAAATCCATGGCATAAAGCATAAAGTCCATAATGTCTATAGTGAAAAAAAAGTAAAGTATCATATGCTAAATCTATCATAAGAAAAAAACTAGAAAACTACGATGGGGTTTGGGGTGAGGCCTCACATCCTCCCCCCTAGGCTTTAACTTCCTCTTGAAGTTCATCAAAAAGATGGGGATACTGATCTCTCATCTGTGCTGCATCCTCCCATGAAGATGTAACCTCATCATAGCAATCCCACTGAACCCTGACCTGGTCCAGCTCTCGGCCTCATAGGCCCAGCGTCTGGCATGCCAAAATGAAAATAGGCTCCAATGCTAGCTTCCCGTTCGACTCCACCTGTAAGGTATCCCAATCTATAACGTGAGACTCATCATAAATATATTTTCTCAAAATAGAAACATGAAATACATCATGGATGTATGATAGGCTAGGTGGCAGGGCTAGATGGTAAGAAACTGGTCCTATCCTCTCCAATATCTCAAATGGTGTCACAAATTGAGGTGCAAGCTTAGCGCCCTTTTTGAGATGGATTGGACTCTTGTGAGGCTGCACTGTCAAGAAGACCCTATCTCTGACCATGTAAACCTGACCTATCCTCTTTGCATCGGCATACTTCTTTTGTCGATCATGCACCTCTATGAGACGTTGCCTAATTAAGGCTACCTAGTGCTCCATCTCTAGGACTAGCTGAGGTCCAATGGTAACTCTGTCCTCAATCCTATACCAACTCAAAGGTGTCCTGCAAGGTCTACCATACTGTGCCTGATATGGAAGCATACCCAAGGATGAATGATGCCCATTATTATAGGCAAATTCTACTAAATGCAAATACTCTTCCATCTTGACCTGATGATCCATAACATACATACGAAGCATATCCTCGAGAACCTGATTCACTCTCTCAATCTGACCATCTGTCTCCAGGTGATAAGTTGTGCTAAAGTTGACCCTGGTGCCCAAATATACCTATAATTCTCTCTAAAAAGATGATGTGAAGAGAGAATCCCTATCGAAAATGATCTTTTTAGGAATGTCATGCAGTCTGACTATATCCCTCAAGAAGACCCGAGCCACTACTAGGGCTGTAAATGTGGTATGAATGGGTGAAAAGTGGGCCACCTTTGTCAACTTGTCAACTGTCACCAAGATAGCATCATGGCATCAAGATGACATAGGGAGACCAACAATAAAATCCATCGATATAACATCCCACTTCCACATAGGTACCTTGTGGGGCTGAAGGAGCCCTATAGGATGGCTGTGCTCGGCCTTAACCTTCTGGCATTTAAGACACTAGGCTACTAAATCTGCAATGTGTTGTCTCATACCCGGCCAATGATAGAGTTGTCTCAAATTAGCATGCATCTTCTTACCTCCCAGATGTGCCACATAAGGGGCTTTATGAGCCTCTAGTATGATGATATTACACAAATCCCCAGAAGAAGGTACATAAATGCATCCTCTATGACGTATTAGTCCATCAAACTCCAAGGAATACTTTGAAAATCTACCCACAAGGGGTCTATAAGATCGAATCAACTGACAAACCTCCAAATATAAGGCATCCTCCTACAAATGGTGTAGTATATGATCTCTCAAGTCTGTACCAATGATCATGGAAGATAACTCATGTCGCCTCCTACCCAAGGCATCAGCTACCACATTCTTTTTTCCTTTGATATAATGGACATCAAAGTTATACTCACATAAGAACTCCATCCACCTCATCTGCCTAGCATTAAGGTTGGGTTGAGTGAATATATACTGCAAACTCTAATTTTTCTGAATGAAACTCAAATTGATGTCCCAAGAGAAAGTGTCACCATCGCACTAAAGCATGCACTACTACTGCAAGCTCAAGGTCATTGGTAGGGTAATTGAGCTCATGAGTCTTAAGTTTTCTAGACTCGTATGCTATAGCTCACCCATCCTGCATAAGAATTGCCCCAAAACCATCCAAGGAAGCATCTGTACAGACTACAAAGTCCGCTATAGGCTCTGGCACTGCTAAAATAGGTGCATTGGTAAGTGCTTTCTTGAGTTCTTGAAAGGCCCTCTCGCACTTCTCTATCCAATCAAACTTCTTTCCCTTTCACTGAAGGGATGTAATAGGATGAGCCACTCTAGAGAAACCCTATACAAACTGCCTATAATATCCTGCGAGACCCATGAAGCTTCTGACCTCGGTCACAGAAGTAGGTGCTGGCCAATTCATAATGGCATCAATCTTAGATGGGTCCACTGAGATCACATCACCTGAAATAACATGGCCTAAATAACAGACCTCTGTTCTGAAAAAGGCACATTTTAACAAACTGCAATACTTGTTATCCCTCAAGCACTGTAATACCTGTCTCAAATGCTCCTCATGTTCCTTCTCATTATGAGAATAAATCAGTATGTCATCAAGGAACACAACCAAAAATATATCAAGGAAAGTGTGGAATACCCCATTCATGAGGCTCATGAATATAGTAGGGGCATTCGTAAGACCAAAAGCCACAACAGTGAACTCATAATGTTCGTATCTAGTCTGGAAAGTTGTCTTGTGGATATCACTCTCCACGATTCTCAACTGATGATACCCTGATTTAAGATCTATCTTGGAGAACACATGGGCACCCTACAATTGATCGTACAAGTCATCAATCCTAGGCAGTGGGTATCGATTCTTAATGGTTAACTTGTTTAACTGTCTGTAATCCATACATAGTCTAAGTGATCCATCCTTCTTTTTGACAAAGATAACTGGTGCACCCCAAGGAGAGACACTAGGTCTTATGTGCCCCTTCTCAAGGAGCTCCTCAAGCTGAACCTTGAGCTTATTAAGCACATTAGGAGACATTCTTTAAGGTTCCCTAGATACTGGTGCAGCACCTAGCACAAGGTCTATATGGAAATCAAATGTCCTATGGGGAGGCATACCGGTTAATTCTGAAGCAAATACATCTGTGAATTCTTGTAACATGGGATGATCATCAAGAGTAGTTTCCTTTTCTGCTTCTTCATCCCTATCATTGATTGTGATGGAAAATAACTGGCACCCTTTTTGGATGCACCGCTTAAGTTGCATGGTGGAAATCATACAAATGGATATTTCCCTCTGAACCCGTGGGATTACTATAGCATTACCATTGTCATCTAAACATTCTACCTTCTTTTTTTGATAGTCTATCTTGGCCTTGTGTGCATAAAGCCAATCCATGCCAAGTACTATACCATAAGATCCAAGAGGAGTGATACATAGATCTGAAATGGTGGTCATGGAACCAATCTATATCTGGAAATCCTTAACTAAGGAAGTGACAGGTATTCTAGAACCTAAGGCTAACTCTACCTCCCAACTAACTTCTTGTCTAGCTGCCACTAGGCCGCAACGCTCCACAAACAATGGAGAAACAAAAGAATCTCTAGCACCTAAATCAAATAGAATAGTAACTCTGTTACCTCCAATCATACCTATAGTCTAAATCATAGTAGCCTGATGTTCTTCCTGGCACATGTCAACTGCTACAAAAACTCTATGGGATCTACCCATATCACCAACAATGGGATTCGATGTTGTGGTGCGGTAACCACCCCCTTGAGGGCATTCCCTAGCCAAGTACCCCATGGCACCACAAGAATAACATGGCCCTCGAGTCTTAAACTAGGTACCTTAGGGTCTAGAATACTGTGAGCCCCCTATCCTACTAGAACCACTATAACCACCCCTAGAGGACTGCTGAGTCCTAGATGGGGGTGTCGATGATGCCTGTGACCTCTGGTCCTTACTAGGAGCCTGTGACTGCCACTATTTGGGCTTGGAGACCTATTACCCTTGAGGGGCCTTCTGTTCTTTTCCCTGATATGACTGTTGCTGAGATGGAGGGGATTTGTAAGATCCTGAGGAATGTTTTTTATTGTTCTGATTGTTGTTGTTATTCCCTTTCCAATGTGTTTTCTGATACCCTAAATTTTGTGGTGTGGTGTTTCGGTTCTATGACTAATCTCGTGCATCCTGTCCCCTACCCTGAATCTCTTTAGCAATCAAGGCCTTTTCCACAGCCTCTTAAAGGTTCCCAGGTGCTTCCATGCATACTAAACTTGATAAAGATGCATTCAACCATCTAACAAAGTGGTTGATCTTGATCTTCTCATCTCTCATATAGTCAACATAAGGTAAAAGTTCCAAGAACTTACGCTCATACTATGTGACAGTGAGCCCTCTCTACTGAAGGTCATAAAACTCATCAATCCGTCATTGCATCTAGTGCTCAAATAGGTAACAATCCCTGAACCTCTCTAGAAATATCTCCCAAGTGAGGCTATCCATAGACAGATTACCCTTTAACTCTTCTGTCCTCCACCAAATAGCTATCAATCCTCTCAACAAGTGGATAGCAAAGCATGCCCTCATATTTCTCCCATAAGGGCACAATCCAAAATATCTCTTGAGTTTCAAAAGGAAGGCCTCAACCTCACTCCCACCCGTGGCTCTTGAAAAAGGTGGTGAGTTAAGGCGTATAAGTTTCCTGATGTGGTCCCCTGTGTCACGGGGTACCCTCTTAAATGCTGGGACAACTGCCTCTAGAGGTGGCATGTGTACTAACTCACCCTCGTGGTCAGCCTGGTCCTCCACAAATCTAGGTGGGGGACTCCTACTGCGCTCACATGCTGCACCCCCAAGTCTTGCATGCTGATTATCCTGAGGTATCCTATCCAAAATAATCCCAACCAGATTCTTAAGGGCATTCAATATTTCCTTGTTGGGGTTGGGGGGTTGTTCGGGAGGAGGCCTCTGCTCCTCATCATTACCCGCTACATTTTTCTCCAACTAAACTTGTGCCAAAAGGGCACGTCTATGGCTTCGCCCATGGGCATGAGCTTACCGTGTTACTAGAGGCATCCTACACACATAGGAATCTGGTATAAGTCGAAGGTAGTATCTTAATTTGAAATGAATATCTTGAAAGTTGCTGCACAAATTTTTTACTAAGTTTGATCTTTTTGAAAATGATAAAATAAATTTTTTAAAGTTTTAAGAAACATAGTGGGTTTAAGGTTCCAGTGTTGAAATGTGGCTCTGATACCAAATGTCATTGCCAAAAATTTCACGTCCAAAAATGCAACAACTTTTTTTTTTTTAAAAAGGTGAAATTAAAGTCAAGAGGGTCTAAGGGGAATCATGACTAAATGTCGACCTCCCTTAACCCTACTCGTTTGCTAAAGCACTAGATGCACAAGGTGACGTTAAAGAAATAAGTTTGATTAGAATTAAAATTTAGGATAATGCTCAAAGACTAAACCAGGTGAGGTTATGAGAATTTGCATGTCATCCGCTAATTTATTAATAGAGTTTGATGATGTGGAGAAGAGAGAGAGACTCACTATTCCCCGTCTCCAGGGTCATTCGAAAAAATTGATAAGTTAATAGTTTAATGCTTCTGAGTTAAATTAACCCTCTAGGGTATGGCACTTCTATAATATTATTTTTATAATAGTCAGTATAATGGCCACATATATTAACCACATAAAAATAAGATTAAGAGTCCCTAAGTTTTATTTAAAAACTTTAATTAGGTTATCCCCCTTAAAATATTTTTTAATTAAATTATTTAAGTATTGTTTTAAATTAATGGCTAGGTTAAAACTGACCCCGAAGAGGAATCTTATAACTTAAATGTTAAGACTAGATAGTCGAGTCAAGGGCTTCGATTAATCTAGTATCAAACTTTTAATTTATCAATAGTTCAATTAGACGTTTAATAAAATGAACGCTTAAATTTTTTAATTCTCTATATAAATAGGTGAACACCTAAGAAATAAATAATGAAGTTTATTAAATTGTCTTTTATGTACATCTATACCCTACTTGGTAAATATTAACAAAAAAAAAGTTCTTAGGGAAATTGACCAAATTAAGTTTCTACTAATAAATTTCTAAATAATAAAGATTTTGGGAATAAATTATAAATCTCCCCAAATTACTTTGCAAACTAAAGTTATATTACTCCACAACATTTATTTAGCCCACTTCATAGACAATTAAAATAACTTCACAACATTTTTTTTTTGTTGGTTTTAAAAAAAAAAATTTAAAAAGAAACTCTATTCAAATAGAGTGACTAAGAAGTCAACTCTTGAGGATAAAGTTATCCATTTAATACTAAATTTAAAATACCCTCTTTCCCTCTCAAATGAAATCCCCTAACCCTAATTCGAAATTAGGGTTAGGGTTCATATGTGGAGGAGGAAAAAGAAGGGCTCTACTAACATTGTATCTTCTTTCTTTGTTATTTTTTTTTTCTTGGCTCTAACCCTAACTATATTTTTTGTTGTCATGGGATGTGCAGGTCTGCAACATCCATGAAAAAATGACATTGAAAGACTATATATATATATATATATATATATATATATATATATATATGCACTTACATTTTATTGTAAGTATATATATATATATTAAAAGATATATATTTTATTACAAATAATATACAAGCGATGGGTCAGGTTTAATGGTGGCTGTCGTGTGAATGATGAAGGAGGGTCGCGGGTTTTTAAGACCGCACAAGTTTTATTAATGGTGGGGGGTTTCGACTGGGTCGTCCCATGGGTGGCGCCGCCCCCATAGCCCACTACAGCAGCGACAGGGTCGCCAACTGTGGTGGCAGCTGTGGTGGCTACGCCCACCACGAACTACCCCTCTAATATAAATAGAGCCACGGGGTTGGGTGGCTTCGCCCCCCCCAAATCCCAATTTTTTTAATTTTATTTAATTTTTTTTTTTGTTATCAAATAAACGCCAACTGCCAAAATGGGAACGCTCAATTTATTAAATTTTTATTTTTATTTTTATTTTAGACATTCGGTTATATATATATATATAGGACAATTTCATAGTATGTGTAAATTTAAATATGTATATTTATATATATATATATATATATGTATATATATATATATATATTTATATTTATATATATATATATATACACACACAGAAGTTTATTCAAAGTATGTACATATATTTAGATTTTGTTTCCTTTTTTTTTTTAAAAAGGCATAAGTTAAATACAAAAGGTATATGCAGATTTATATTTACAGTTATTTAAATACATGTTTCTTTTCCTACTAACTTTCTTATAAATCATAACAACAATAAAAAACATAACAGAAAATAAACATTGTGGTTATAGAAATTAATATACATCTCTAAGAAAACTTATTTCTTTAAACTATATAGAGATCACATTAAAATAACAAGAGAGATAAATTTAAGGATAAACATGAATCTAGTTTTCAGATTTCCTATCTAAATATAAAGAGCATACATTTAAGAGAAAACTGATTTCTTTTCTTTCTCTGGTAACAATAATAAACCTAAAAATAACTAGATTTACTCCATAAAAATCTTAGCATAAAAGAACTTTTATTTAGTCATGAGAATATTACAAGACAAAATCAGATGACAACAGTAATATTTCTTACAAAATGCTATTAAGGATGCTTAAAGACAACCACATGGATTTTGCAATATCTTTCTTTTTCAAGCTATACACTAACATATATCATAAGGCTTTTACAAAAAGATAACGTGACGTTGAGAACACTATCAGTACATTTTCTTTTCTTCCCAAGCTCACTCCAACTTTTATGTTACTTCAATCCTCAAATCTGCATTACAAGACAAAAACAAGGGGAAACTTGAAACCATGGGGCTACTCTCCACCCAACCTAGGCCTCTTATGAGGCCACCCCCGAGCTTGGGGAACCAAACAAGGGTGGGAGACATTCATACAATCATAACAACAAAACAATATAAATATTTTGCATTAAACTCCCATTCCCAAAGGCTTAGACAATGGATCAATCAAGGATCCTACTTGAGGTGAAGTGGACCAAGTACCCAAGGGAGAAGGCCAACCCAAAACATAAAAATCTCAACCTTCACATGGCTGTCAAAACACTTACTTTCACATTTGCAACCAAAATATCTTCATACCCATATGACCCCCAATGAACCTACAATGAGGGAGGCTTCATGAATCTCATACTCCATGCATTTTCCCTCTCCTCTTTGAGGAGAGACTCTACACCAACGGCTGTCATAACTCCTCCACTCCCAAGACTACTCTTCCCTCTCAAGGGTGAATGAGACTTGATACTCCCATTAACAAAACATACAAAGGAAAAAAAAAAGGAAAATCTTTGCAACAACATCAAACATTACAATAACAACAAGATACATGGCTTTCAACAAGTCCATAAACATAACAACAATCCTATAAGAAGAGCACATAAGATTATAAGAGAGAGAGAGAGAGTAGCACAAAATCCGCCAACCTAGAATCCAAGCTTAAGGAAGAAAGTTGTAGAAGAGCTCCCTTTTTAGCCAAATCGCTCCTTCCAAGAACACCAACTCTAGCTATGTCCCTAAGTTAGGGAGTAGGTGTTCAAACTCTCCAACTTAGAGATTTCCCACTAAAAAGTCACTAGAAAGCTCATGGGGAGAAGAAAAGTTCTCTAATTGGTCCCTCTTCCCTAAACTCTTACACCTTAAAAAAAATGGAGCTAAAGAAGGAAGCTTTAAAAAGGTGAATTATGTCTTAACACAAATAAGGAATGGTGGTCTATCCAAGTCAAGCCTCACAAGAGTTGATTTTCGTCCAACTTGGAAAATCAACTTTTTGGAAGGGTCACATGGTCAACTAGAGGCTATCCTAGGGTTAAAATGGCCCTTAACTATTGGTATAACAAGTGGGCTACCTAAAAATGACCCCAACACACCCCTGGACACTTCACAACCCCTCTAAAAGTCCACTCTAAGAGTAATTTCGAAATTCCAATGAGGTGACCACACTCCCATCTCCCAACCCAAGGTATGCCTATGGGGATTCACTAATGTACTAATCTAGGTAGGTGGAAAACCATTCTAAATTTGACATGTCATGGCCTTAAGTACAAATCACAAGTGTCAAATGACACACACAACATTTACACATCACTAGGCTATATCAATAGTCTCAGAATAAATGTCCATAATAGAAAACATAATATAGTCCATAAGGTGCATCATTGATGAAGGGTGCTCCCCTTAATGCCACAAACACATAACAGAAATAGAGAAGCAAAAACCATTTGCAAGAATAGAAAATGGGCTTCTTATTATCTCCACAAATGTAGAATTATAAAATTTTAGAATTACAATACGCAAAGCCACATGGGTATTCCCCTTACAATATTCTGTAGGACAAAGCCTCAAATTATTACCCATATCTACGCCAAACTGCCCTAGACAACACTATGGGACTTCTTTATATAGGTAATTTCTACCACTTGAGAAGGCTCCATAAATTTAGCCCATAGGGCCAACCAAACTTAGAATTATTTTATTTTACAATTTATTACATCATAGTCGGCTCAAAAGAACTTTTGAAACGCAAACACAAATTTTGAAGAAAACTTATTTTTTGTCATTTCAAGTGACACAACTTATGAAGACCATAAGTCATCGCCAGTTGACCCAATTTACTATTATGACCCCAATCTGGAAAGGCCACGAAGCGCTCTATAGGCCTAGCTAGTGCAAGCACCCGTCCCCCAAATTTTTGACCTCATCTAGGGCCTCTAAAGCCTTCAAAACTGAATTCAAAGTTTATGTACCCTGTTGCCAATACCAAAAATCTTTAATATCTTTAAAACTAGACCTAATCTAGCCATGAAACTTTATTGGCAGGCTGATAAGACTGAGATGAACCTCCACATGTGAAATCAGAACATTCTAAGATTGTATGACCAACTTACAAAAAATAGCAAGTTTCCATAAATAGCAGCTTTGCACAATATAGCCCTTATTGAAAAGCAAACAGAAATATTTTTTGGGTGATGCAAGATTGCCCTTACACCCAAGATGCTCCTGCATCAGACACCTAGGGTAATTTGAGAAGTGACCCTGTCATGACTCAAGTGTGCAGAGGAAAACAAAGACGGTTAACCTTCTCCCTTGTCAGCCATGATGAATCTTCAACAGGTCATCCTTTCCACTTGACCAGATATTCTTCATATGTCATGTTCCTTGTGCTTCTACCAACATGACTATCTAGTATGTCTTCAATCTCTTTGGTATTTGCACTACTTGATGGAATACTCCACTGTGCCGCTGTAATCTCATCTTCAACACCTCCTTCATGATACTCTGTCAAATCTGAAATGTTAAACACTGGTGAAATATTCAGCTCACTAGACAATTCTACCTCATATGCATTTCCTAAATCATGCTTCTTCAGTATCTTACATGGTCCAAACTTCTTCATTTTAAGCTTGGTATATGTACTAACTAAAAACCGTTCCTTCCATAAGTGAACCATGACTTCATCCCCAACCTGAAATTTCTTATGTATCCTTTTCTCATCTTCCTTAGCCTTATATTGTGCATTTATTTTGGTAATGTGCTTCCCCACTTCCTCATGGATGTTCTTCAAGTGTTCTGCAAAATCTTCAGCTTCAGCACTACTTATTTCTTTTTTATCTATCTTTCTCAATTCAGATGCATTTCTTGGACTACTTCCATATACAATCTGAAATGGTGATTTACCAGTGCTCCTGTTGACAAAATTATTATATGCAAATTCTGCCTGTGGTAAAATCAAATCCCATCTTGTTGGCTTATCTCCAACCAAACATCTTAGCAAATTATCCAAACTCTTATTCACCACCTCTATCTATCCATCAATCTGTGGATGATGTGACGAACTAAAATTCAAATCTGTCTTCAACTTCTTCCACAACGTATGCCAGAAATATCCAACAAACTTAGTGTCTTGATCTAAAACTATGGTCTTTGGAAAACCATGTAGTCTCACCACTTCTCTGAAAAATAATTCTGCTACATGAACAACATCATTAGTCTTCTTGCAGGGAATGAAATGTGTCATCTTCAAAAATCTGTCAACCACCATAAAGATTGAATCATGTCCCCGCTGTGTCCTTGATAAACCAAGAATAAAGTCCATACTAATATCCTCCCAAGGATTCTCTGGTATAGGTAATGGCTGATACAACCCTGTATTCTGCTTCACTCCTTTCGCCATTTGACATACTCTGCAACTCTGTACAAACTTCTTCACATCTTGCTACAACTGTGGCCAATAATAATTCTCACTAACCAAAGCAAGGGTTTTATCATGACCAAAATGTCTAGCCAATCCTCTACTATGCTTCTCCTTGATAAGATTCTCCCTCATAAAATTTTGCAGAATGTACAACTGACTCCCTTTGAATAGCATACCATCCTGGATGATGAAATTCAGCCATTTCATCCTGTCTATAGTAACAAGTTATGTACAAGCTTTCCAAGCTTCACCAAAATCAGGATCCTTTAGATACAAATTCTTGAGTTCATTAAACCCAACCACCTTAATCTGCATCTCTGTCAGCAATAGTTTCCTTCTGCTAAGGGCATCTACAACCTTGTTAGACTTTTCACTCGCGTGTTTCAAAACAAATGTATAACTCTACAAAAATTCAACCTATTTTAAATGCCTTTGATTCAAATTTCCTTGACTATTCAAATATTGCAAAGCTTGATGATGATCAGTATACAAAACAAACTCCTTAGGAAGCAGATAATGTCTCCACTTTTTTAATGCCTGAACTATAGCATAAAATTCCTGATCATAAATAGAATACTTTCTCTCGGTATCATTTAACTTCTCACTGAAATAAGCAACAAGTTTACCTTCTTGGCTCATAAAAGCTCCTATTACAGTACCACTAGCATCACAATCTACTTGAAACACCTTATTAAAATCTGGGAGTGCTAAAACAAGTTGTTCTGTAACTTTTTGTTTCAATAGTTGAAAACTCTTTTCTACCCCATTAGTCCACTTAAACTCTTTTCTATCCCCTCTCATTGTTTCAGTCAAGGGTCCACAAATACTGCTAAAATTTGTGATAAACTTTCTATAAAAGCTAGCTAGACCATGAAAAGATCTTACCTCAGTAGCACTCCTTGGAGTAGGCCATTCAAAGATAGCATGTACCTTCTCTGGGTCCATTTTTAGACCTTCTACTGAAACTACAAATCCCAAATACACTAACTCCTTCTTCACAAAACTGCACTTCTTCAAATTTATCAACAATTTATCTTCTCTCAGCTTCTCAA